>AWOL01S0065269.1:0-26152 GCA_000715115.1 Nicotiana otophora
GAAATCCTATTCGGATGTTCGTCGTAAGGATTTGGAGTTCAAAGAAGATGATTGGGTATTCTTTAAAGTTTCCCCCATGAAAGGGGTAATTCGGTTTGGTAAGAAAGGGAAATTGAGTCTGAGGTATGTCGGACCGTACAAAATCATTCAGAGGATCGGTGAGGTGGCATACAAGCTTGATCTACCACCTGAGATGTCATTAGTACACCAGGTGTTTCATGTGTCTATGTTGAAGAAAGTAGTTGGAGATCCAACACACATTGTTCCGGTTGAGACTGTTGAGGTAAATGAGAAATTGATTTACGAAGAGATTCCAGTTTCTATTATTGATCGGCAAGTCCAAAAATTGAGAAATAAAGAAATTGCCTCCGTGAAAGTGTTATGGCGAAACCAACAGGTTGAAGAGGCTACTTGGGAGGCCAAGGAAGAAATGAAGAAAAAGTATCCTTATTTGTTTGAATGACCATGTATTTATAAAGTTGTGATCCAGGAAATTTATAAGACTTACTTTTTATGAATTTTGTATCATGTGAACAATTGATATTAAGGGTGTTCCTTTCTGGAAATATATTACTTATGAGGCCACAGTTGGTGTTGTTTTGTATTATATTACATCGTTGGAGTATGTATATTTTCTATTAGGATGTATTTCTGGGGCTCTCTGACAGGTGGATAGGCCTAGTTACAAAGGAAACTCTAGCGAAAGTTTTAAAAATTTAGGGAGTTAGTCAAATTTGGGGCTGCTGGTGTTGGTATGAAAAACACTGAGTTGCATAAGATGCTAATAACAAATGTTGACCCTCATTCGAGGACGAATGATCCTAAGTGGTGGAGAATGTAAGGCCCCATAAATTTTTTGTAAAATAAAAATAATGTTTTGCGGTGTTGAATTGGTCTTATGTATTGCGTGGCTCGGACATTTTGGGTTGAACAATGCACCAAAAAGTAAAGGAAAATGTTTGGCAATAAAATGCATTTCTACGGTCCATTATGCGACCGCAGAATCACTCTGCGGACCGCATAATGGCCGCAGAGTTAAGCAGTTAATTAGGCCAGTGGGAAGCAATTATGCGGTCGACTATGCGACTGCATAACTGTTATGCGGTGTACTATGCGACCGCAGAATAATTATGCGGACCGCAGGCACATGCAGATTTTTGGTCATTTTGGACACTAATTATGCGACCAATATGCTGTCCGCATAACCATTATGCGGTCGCATATGCGACCGCAGAACCTGTTCCGGAGCTTCATTTTTAGATTTTTAAAACCCTACCCTACTTCGTTAAATACACTATTTGGGCTATTTTTGAGATATAATATGATATTTTAGAGTGAGAGAGAGTGCCCTAGAGTGAGAAGGTGTTCTTGAATAATTGTTCTTCAATTCTTGCTCAACCTTTGGAAGATTAAGAAGGGAAACTCACTAGGTCTTCATCCTAGAGGTAAGATTCTACACCCAAATGCTTTATTCATGTTATGTTATCAATTGAGGATGTGTTAAAATATGGGTTGTGCATTAGAAACGTTCGACTTCAAGATAAATTCAAATGAAGGCTATTATGCCAAATTTTGGGAAGAATCTCTATGTGCCTTAGACTCTTAATTGCTCACATCTGTAATATATGCCTTGATTTGAAGTGTTGTTATTATTGTTGATGATGTTGATGTTAGAAAGTGAAAAGGTGAGCATGAAATACTAAATACGGCCGACGTGCCAAGAATGATCTTATAATGATGGCCATTAGTGCCAATGAAATGAAAAGATGTGAAAGTAATATGAAATGCGATGATTGATACAAAAAGGTTGTTGTCTCGAATAAGACAGCCTAGCCGATCAGGTCGTGATCGGACACCATGCCGCACACATGGTGGTGATTGTGCTGGAAATTATAATTGAAATTGTGATTGTGGTCGATGTCCCTAATGGATAGCCTAGCCGATCGAGTCATGATCGGACTCCGTGTTATAGACGGTGGTACTGATACTGAAAGTAATTATGGTTGATGTCTCTAATGAGATAGCCTAGCCGATCGGGTCGTGATCGAACTCCGTGCTAAGTGTACGGTGGTATTGGTAATGTGAATAATGGGTATTATGAACAATGGAATGTCGATACTAAAAATCTCCCAATGTGAGATATGGAAATTTATTTGAACACTGTCTTGATCCTATATTGAGGTTTGATGTTGATTAAGGCTTTCATTGATATTATGATATTCGTGTTTGTATTATTTGTTCTATTGAGAGGGTGTTTAGTTATACATACTAGTGCTATTCGACGGTACTAACGTCCCTTTTGCCGAGGGCGTTGCATCTTTAAATGGATGCAGGTGGTTCCACAATAGGAGATATTGATCCGTGATAGCAGTACACCTTCTTCCCAGCTGACTTGGTGAGCCCCACTTCATCCCGGGATCATGTATCATTTGTTCTTTATATATTATGGTCTTGTTGCCGGCATTATGATTGTACTCTTTTTTTATCTATAGAGGCTCCGTAGACATAGTGTGGGTTGTGTATTGGTGCTGGGAAAGTCAAATTATGTTATGTTATGATTATATTATTTGTCCATTTGAGACTTTAAAAATGATGAAACTATTGGTAATGAATTGGTATTGTAGACATGAACACCTTTTTGTCTAATTAATGAAAATATGTATTTTCTCCATTCGTGGATGAGTTTGGGTAGAATGAAATCTAACAGGCTTTCTCGGTCGGGTTCACTCGGTTAAGCGCCGGTCGCGCTCATCGATTTTGGGGCGTGACGACAATACAAGTCTGAAATACTATCTAAGAAAACTTGAAACTGGATAAATAAGACTGAGGGATAGGGGAGGAGAGTCAAGGTCTGTGGATGCCAGAGCAGCTACCTCGAAAATCTTCGAATGAATGAACAACTCTAAGAATCAGCACCTACCATATCCGGAAACACCTGGATCTGCACACGAAGTGTAGGGTGTAACGTGAGTACAACCAACTCCGTAAGTAACAAGTCTAACTATGGAGCTGAAAGTAGTGACGAACTTCACAAGTACAGTTCAATTATAGGATTACAGTACAAAAATGTAGGCATGCTTTCAGGTTTAATAGTTAAAGCCCAAACAGGTAAATCATGTCAAGTTCAATTGAAACAAGATATGGTATATCTCGGTATCTACATGACAGTTATATATGCCAACTGAAGTATAAAACAGTAATGAAATCATATGCATACTCTTTAGTATCAGTCACTCAGTCCTCCCATTCACTCCATCCTTACAGTCACTCATTCCTCACAGTCACTCCATCCTCACAACCACTCAATCCTCCCAATCGCTCAGCACTCGCGCTCGGCACTCGCACTCGCACTCAGTAGGTACTTGCACTCACTGTGGGTGTACAGACTTTGGAGGGGCAAATCCAGCCCAAGTGCTATAATAATCCAATCATGGCATGAATCATTAACACATGCTACGTCGTACAGCCCGATCCAATAAATATCCTCATAATTAGACCGTCGGCCTCACTCAGTCATCAATCTCTCCAGTCTCTCGGGCTCACAAGAATCATGATAATCAGCCCTTTCAATGATGATATAATGTATAAATAGATGGAAACAAAGACTGAGATATGATATGAAAATAATAGCTATGACTGAGTGCATGATTTCAAATTAAGCAAATAATTCAACATGTAATGCGACCTCTGTGGGTCCCAACAGTACCAACATGTAGCCTAGGCGTGATTTCTAACATGACTTGCAGCTCAATTTCTCTAACACATGGAAAATATACGGATAATAACAAGATCATGCATCTATACAGTTCCACGGAATCGACCAAGTCAAAATTCCTACGGTGCACGCCCACACGCCCGCCACCTAGCATGTGCGTCACCTCAACACCAATCACATAACACGTAATTCGGGATTTTATACCCTCAGAACCAAGATTAGAAGTGTTACTTACATCAAACCGAGCAAAGCTCTAGTCTAACAAGCCCTTGACTCGTGAATTGGCCACCGAGTACCTCGAATCTAGCCATAAACAATTCGATACAATCAACCCAAGCTATAGGAATCAATTCCATATGAAAATACTAAGTTCTATATCAAAAGTAAAAAAGTCAACTCAAAAGTCAACCCCCGAGTCCATGTCTTGTAATCCGATGAAAGTTACAAAATTCGAACACTTATTCAACCACGAGTCCAACCATACCAAAATTACTCAAATCCTATACTAAAATCTCACTCAAATCCCCAAAATTCGGCCTAATAAGTTTTCTCCATTTCTCCCAAATTTTCCAACCCAAATCACTAATTAAATGATGAAATCAAAGATATAATCATGGAATTTAACCAAAACTAAGTAAGAATCACTTACCCCAATCACTCCCTTGAAAATCTCTCCAAGAATCGCCTCCAACCGAGCTCCAAAAATCAAATTTGTGATATGAACTCAAACCCTCATTTTGAAATATTTAAGTCTGCCCAGATATACCTTCTTCGTAATCACGGGAAATTCTTTGCGATCGTGAAGCACAAATCCTAAGATGCCAAACGCAGCCCTACGTGGACAAGTCCACGCAAACGCGATGCACTACCTCTCCAGACCTACACGATCGTATAAACACCCACGTGTTCGCATAGAGAAACGCGCGTGACCAACTCCTGCCTCCTTTCCTCTTTGCGAACGCGGCTCCGCCTACACATTCGCGATGTATCGACTGCTCCAGCTACACAATCGCGTACTCCTGCTCGGGAACGCATAGAGCAAATTTAGATCACTGACCAACACCCCTTCGCGATCGTAGACCTAACCACGTGATCACATAGAAGGAAACCAGACATTCCACACCAGCAGGCTTCAACAGTCTCCCAAGTCCAAATTTTACTCTGTTAACTATCCGAAATCCATCCGAGTTCCTCGGGACCTCAACCAAACATACCAACAAGTCCTAAAACCCGATACAAACTTAATTGAGCCCTTAAATCAGATCAAACAACATCAAAAACATGAATCTCATCCCAATTCAAGCCTAATGAAAACTAAGGAATTCCAACTTCTACCATCGATGATGAAACCTATCAAATCACATCCGATTGACCTCAAATTTCCCATACAAGTCATAAATGACACAACAGACCTAATCCAACTTCCGAAACCAAAATTCGAGCCCGGTAACCACAACGTAAACTCTCGGTCAAACTTCTCAATTTCCAAAACTCCTAATTTTCCAACTTTCGCCATTTCAAGACTAAATCAACTACGGACTCCAAATTACTATCTGGAACTATCAAAACTCCATCTCGGAGCCATTTACACATAAGTCAATATCCGGTCAACCTTTTCAACTTAAGCTTCCAACCTTGAGACTAAGTATCTGAACTCATTCCGAAATATCCTCGGAACCGAACCAACTACCCTGGCAAGTCACATAACAACTAAAAAGCATAAATGAGCAGTAAGTGGGGGAACGGGGCTACAACACTCAAAACTACCGGCTAGGTCGTTACATCCTCCCCCTCTTAAACAAATGTTTGTCCTCGAACAGGTCTAGAAACGTACCTGGAGTCTCAAATAGGCGTGGATATATTATCTGCTCCATATCTCCCGCTTAGTCTCCCAAGTAGCCTCCTCAACTGGATGACCTCTCCACTGCACCTTCACTACTGCTATGTCTTTTGATCTCAACTTTCGAACCTGCCGATCCAAAATGGCCACCGGCTCCACATCATAAGTCAAACCCACCATCCAACTGAACCGTGCTGAAATACAAAACATGAGACAGATCGCCGACATACTTCCGGAGCATATAAATATGAAACACTAGATGAGCACTCGCTAGACTAGGCAGCAAGTCAAGCTTGTAATCCACCTCTCCAATCCTCTGAAGCAACTCAAACGGCCCAATATATCGAGGGCTCTACTTGCCCTTCTTCCCGAACCTCATAACACCCTTCATGGGTGAAACCTTGAGCAGTACCTTCTCCCCAACCATGTAAGCAACATCGCGAACCTTCCGATCTGCGTAACTCTTCTGTCTAGACTGCGCCGTGCGAAGTCAATCCTGAATCAATTTAACCTTGTCCAAAGCATCCTGAACCAAGTCAGTACCCAATATCCTAGCCTCATCCGGCTCAAACCAACCCACCAAACACCGACACCGTCTCCCATACAAAGCCTAATACGGAGCCATTTGAATGCTCGAGTGGTAGCTGTTATTGTAGGTAAACTCTGCGAGTGGCATGAACTGATCCCAAGAACCCCCAAAATCTATGACACAAGTGCATAACATTTCCTCTAATATTTGAATAATGCACTCGGACTGTCCGTCCGTCTGAGGGTAAAATGCTGTACTCAACTCAACTTGGGTGCCTAACTCTCGCTGCACTGCTCTCCAAAACTACGATGTAAACTGCATGCCCCGCTCTGAAATGATGGACACCGGCACACCATGAAGGCGAACAATCTCGCGGATGTAGATCTCAGCCAACTGCTCCGAAGAATAAGTAGTCCCAACTGGAATGAAGTGTGCGGACTTGGTCAACCGATCCACAATCACCCAAATAGCATCAAACTTCCTCGAAGTCCGTGGGAGCCCAACTACAAAATCCATGGTGATACGCTCCCATTTCCACTCTGGAATCTCAAGACTTTGAAGTAATCCGCACCGTATCTTATGCTCATACTTCACCTGTTGACAGTTTAGGCACCGAGCTACAAACCCCACTATATCCTTCTTCATCCTCCTCCATCAATAGTGTTGCCTCCAGTCCTGGTACATCTTCGTGGCACCCGGATGGATGGAATACTACGAACTGTAGGCCTCCTCAATAATCAACTCACGTAACCCATCAACATTAGCCACACAAATCCGACCCTGCATCCTCAACACCACATCATCCCCAATAGTAACATCCTTGGAATCACCGTGCTGAACCACTTCCTTAAGGATAACAAATGTGGATCATCATACTGGCGCTCTCTGATGCGATCATATAACGAAGACTGAGAAACCACACAAGCTAGAACCCGACTGGGCTTCGAAACATCTAATCTCATGAACTGGTTGGCCAAGGCCTGAACATTAACTGCAAGCGGCCTCTCACCAAGAGGAATGAATGCAAGGCTACCCATACTTACCGCCTTTCTACTCAAGGCATCGGCCACCACATTGGCCTTCCTGGGATGATACAAAAAGGTGATATCATAGTCCTTTAGCAGCTCCAACCACCTCCGCTGCCTCAAATTTAGATCCTTTTGTTTGAACAAGTGTTGGAGACTCCGATGATCCGTAAATACCTCACAAGACACACTGTAGAGATAATGCCTCCAAATCTTCAATGCATGAATGATGGCAACCAACTCCAAATCATGAACATGGTAGTTCTTCTCATGAGGCTTCAACTGACGCGAAGCATAAGCAATCACTCTACCCTCCTGCATCAAGACACACCCAATACCGATTCGAGAAGAATCACAATACACTGTATAAGAGCCAGAAGCTGAAGGAAAAACTAGAACTGGAGTTGTGGTCAAGGCAGTCCTGAGCTTCTGAAAGCTCTCCTCACACTCATCCGACCACCTGAATGGAGCACCCTTCTGGGTTAATTTGGTCAAAGGCGCTGCAATAGACGAGAAACCCTCCACGAAGCGACGATAATAACCGGCCAAGCCGAGAAAGCTCCCAATCTTAGTAGCTGGGACGGTTCGGGCTAACTCTGAACCGCCTCTATCTTCTTTGGATCCACCTTAATCCCCACACTGGACACCAAGTGCCCCAAGAAAGCCACCGAACTAAGCCAAAACTCGCACTTGGAGAACTTGGTGTAAAGCTTCTCATTCCTTAGCCTTTGTAGTACAATCCTCAAATTCTGGGCATGTTCCTCCTGGCTACGTGAGTACACCAGGATATCATCAATGAATACTATGAAAAACGAGTCGAGATATTACTGAAATACACTATTCATCAAATGCATGAATGCTGCTGGGGCGTTGGTTATCCCAAAAGATATCACAAGGAACGCATAGTGACCATAGCGGGTCATGAATGCCGTCTTTAGAATATCCGAGTCCCGAATCTTCAAATGGTGATACACAGACCTCAAAACCAATTTTAGAGAACAACCTCGCTCCCTGAAGCGGGTCAAATAGATCATCAATGCGCGGCAAGGATACTTGTTCTTGATTCTAACTTTGTTCAACTGCCTATAGTCGATGCACATCCGCATAGTACCATCATTCTTCTTCACAAACAGAACTGGTGCACTCCAAGGCGACACACTAGGCCTAATAAACCACTTATCAAGAAGTTCCTGAAGCTGCTCTTTCAATTCCTTCAACTCAGCTGGTGCCATACGATACGGAGGAATAGAAATGGGCTGAGTGCCCGGCACCAAATCAATACCAAAGTCAATATCCCTGTCGGGCGGCATGCCCGACAGGTCTGCAGGAAACACATCCGGAAAGTTTCGCACCACCGGAACAGAATCAATAGTAGGAGTATCATCACCAACATCCCTCACAAAGGCCAAATAAGACAGACACCCCTTCCCAACTATCCGTTGGGCCTTCAAATAAGAAATCACCCTTGCTGGGAACATAATCTAGAGAACCTTTCCACTCGATCCTTGGCAAGCCCGACATCGCCAATGTCACGGTCTTAGCATGACAATCCAGAATAGCATGACATGGAGACAACCAATCCATACCCAGGATCACATCGAAATCGACCATACACAGCAATAAGAGATCAACTCTGGTCTCCAGTCCCCCAATAGTCACCACATATGACTGATATACACGGTCCACAATAATAGTATCTCCCATCGGTGTAGAGACATCAACAAATGAAACTAAGGACTCACAGGGGATATCCAGATAACAAGCAAAATATGATGATACATACGAACAAGTTGAACCAGGGTCAAATAATACAGAAGCATCCCTGTGGCATACTGAGACAATACCTGTGATCATTGTGTCTGAAGCAACAATATCTGGTCTGGCAGGAATAACATAGAATATGGCCTGACCACTACCTGATCGGCCTCCCCCTCTAGGGCGACCACCACCTGATCGGCCTGACCACCACCTGGCTGGGAGTGAAGTAACTGGTGCTGAAGTCATGGTCTGGCTCCTTTGCTGCACTGGACCTCCCGAGCGGTGAGGACACTATCTCCACATATGCTCAAACTCCCCGCACTCGAAGCAACTCCCTGGTAGTGGTGGTTGGGACTGAATTGGGCCCCAAATACCAGAGTAACTGCTAGAAGGTCCTGGCACAGATGAACCCTGAATCAA
This sequence comes from Nicotiana otophora, assembly GCA_000715115.1. Lineage (NCBI taxonomy): Eukaryota > Viridiplantae > Streptophyta > Magnoliopsida > Solanales > Solanaceae > Nicotiana > Nicotiana otophora. The sequence continues at coordinate 9,288 of AWOL01S0065269.1, forward strand.
TAGAGCACGTGACAAACTCTGAGCTGGGAGAGCACTAAGAGATGACTGACCCAGACAAGCACTGTATGAACCGTGGCTGGATAATGCACCACGATAAACTGGATGAGCCATCTGAGCGGCCTATAAGGACGAACCCTGCTGTGGTGGAACTGACCCCCCAGAAGGAACACCGCTGAAACCACCCGAACAATGAGGCCTCTTGGCCTCCCTCTCCTCACGCTTCTGACTACGGACCATCTCTAGCTGCCGAGCAATATCAACCACCTCATAGAACCGAGCACCAAATACACTCTCCCGAGTCATCACAAAACACAATTGATAGTGGAGGCCATCAATGAACCTCATAATCCTCTCCCTCTCAATGGGAACCAACCAAACTGCGTGACGAGCCAACTCTGAAAATCTCATCTCATACTAGTTTACAGACAGGCCATCCTGACATAGCTGTTCGAACTGCCTGCACAACTCCTCCCTACAGGTCTGTGGCACTAACTTCTCCAAGAAGAGGATGGAGAACTCATGCCATGAAAGTGGTGTAGCACCGACTGGCCCGCTCCTCTCATAGGCCTCCCACCATCTGAAGCCAACCCCACTAAACTGAAAAGTAGTGAATGAGACCCCACTGGTCTCCAGAATACCCGCTGTATAAAGAATCCGTTGGCATCTATCCAACAAGTCTTGGGCATCCTCTGACTCAGCCCCACTTAATGATGGAGGCTGGAGTCTACCAAATATCTTAAGTCTTTTCTGCTCATCATCACTCATAATGGGACCCACTTGGGCCTGAGCAACTGCAGCCGACTGGGCTGGTAGTACCCTCGGTGTCTGAAGTCCCCGCATCACCTACTCTAGAGTATGGGCGGCGGGATTTTGAGTACCTTCCTCGGCCTGAGAAGTGGTGGCGCGGTCTGTACAGAAACCGCCTAAGCGAGGCTAGTGCACACAGTCAATATCTGAGCCAAAGCTTCCTGAAGGCCTGGAATCACAATGGGCACAGCTGGTGCCTGAGCTGGCCCCACTGGCTCAACCACATCTGGAACCTGCTCCTGAGCTGGAGCGACTGGTAGATCTGCAGGTGCTACTCTAGATGTTGTACGAGCTGCCCCTCTGCCCCTACCGCGACCCCTACCACGACCCCGGCCTCTCGTGGCCCTAGCAGGTGGTACTGGTGGCTGTCCGTCCACTCGGTAGCACGTGTCCTCACCATCTGTAAGAGAATAGAATAATAGAAGTTTAGTTCCTGGAATCAATAAATTCGCATGACAAGAATACAAGAATATGAAGTTTACCTTAGGGTTTGGCAGCCTCGCGAAGATAAGTATAGGCGTCTCCGTACCGACCCGCAAGACTCTACTAAACCTGCTCATGATTCATGAGACCTATGTAACCTAAGCTGTGATACAAACTTGTCACGATCCAAAACTCAACCCGTCGTGATAGCGCATTTCATGGTACTAGGCAAGTCGACTACTCAGACAATTCAAACACTTTCAAATTTAAGGAATGCTAAAACAGGTTTAAATAAATAAAAATCTCATAAAACTGATAAAACCGGCGCAACTCAATACAGAATTTCCCAAAACTAGGGTGTCACTGAGTACATGAGCATCTATTCAATACAAGTCTGAAATACTATCTAAGAACAACTAAAACTAAATAAAATAGACTGAGGAATAGGGGGGAGAGTCAAGGTCTGCGGACGCCAGAGCAGCTCCCTCAAAAATCTCTAATTGACTGAACAACTTTACGAGTCAGCACCTACGGTGTCCGAAAACACCTGGATCTACACACGAAGTGGAGGGTGTAGCGTGAGTACAACCAACTCCATAAATAACAAGTCTAACTTTTGAGGTGAAAGTAGTGACGAGCTTCACAGGTATAGTTCAATTACAGGATTACAGTACATAAATGTAGGCATGCTTTCACATTTAACAGTTAAAGCCCAAACAAGTAAATCATATCAAGTTCAATTGAAACAAGATATGGTATATCTCGGTATCTACATGATAGTTATATATGCCAATTGAAGTATAAAACAGTAATGAAATCATAAGCATACTCTCGGAGTATCAGTCACTCAGTCCTCCCATTCACTCCATCCTTACAGTCACTCATTCCTCACAGTCACTCCATCCTCATAGCCACTCAGTCCTCCCAATCACTCGGCACTCACGCTCGACATTCACTCTCAGTAGGTACCTGTGCTCACTGTGGGTGTGCAGACTTCGGAGTGGAAAATCCATCCCAAGTGTTATAATAATCCAATCATGGCATGAATCATTAACACATGCTACGTCGTACAGCCCGATCCAATAAATACCCTCACAATTAGGCCCTCGGCCTCACTCAGTCATCAATCTCTCCAGTCTCTCGGGCTCAAATCATGATAATCAGCCCAAACAATGATGATATAATGTATAAATAGATGGAAACAAAGACTGAGATATGATATGCAAATAATATCTGTGACTGAGTGCATGATTTCAAATTAAGCAAATAATTCAACATGTAATGCGACCTCTGTGGGTTCTAACAGTACCAACATGTAGCCTAGGCGTGATTTCTAACATGACTTGCAGCTCAATTTCTCTAACACATGGAGAATATAAGGATAATAACAAGATCATGCATCTATACAGTTCCACGTAATCGACCAAGTCAAAATTCCTACGGTGCACGTCTACACGCCCGTCACCTAGCATGTGCGTCACCTCAACACCAATCAAATAACACGTAATTCAGGGTTTCATACCCTCAGAACCAAGTTTAGAAATGTTACTTACCTTAAACCGAGAAAATATCTACTCCAACAAGCCCTTGCCTTGTGTATCGGCCTCAGAGTGCCTCGAATCTAGCCACAAACAATTCGATACAATCAACTCAGGACATAGGAATCAATTCCATATAAAAATGCTAAGTTCTATGTCAAAAGTCAAAAAGTCAACTCAAAAGTCAACCCCTGGGCCCACGTCTCAAAATCTGATGAAAGTTACAAAATACGAAAACCCATTTAACCACGAGTCCAACCATACCAAAATTACTCAAATCCGATACTAAAAGCTCACTCAAATCCCCAAAATTCGTCCTAAGAAGTTTTCTTCATATTTTCCCAATTTTCCAACCCAAATCACTAATTAAATAATGAAATCAAAGATATAATCATGGAATTTAACCAAAACTAAGTAAGAATCACTTACCCCAATCACTCTCTTGAAAATCTCTCCAAGAATCGCCTCCAACCGAGCTCCCAAAATCAAATTTGTGATATGAATTCAAACCCTCATTTTGAAATATTTAAGTCTGCCCAGATATACCTTCTTCGCGATCGCGAAGCAAAAATCCTAAGCTGCCAAACTCAGCCCCACGCGAACGCGGACAAGTCCATGTGAACATGATGAACTACCTCTCCAGACCTACGCGATCGCATAAACACCCACACGTTTGCATAGAGCAACGCGCGTGACTAGCTCCTGCCTCCTTTCCTCTTCGCGAAAACTCCTAATTTTCCAACTTTCGCCATTTCAAGCCAAAATCAACTACGGACCTCTAAATCACTTTCTGAACACACTCCTAATTCCAAAATCATCCAACGTAGCTATCATAACCATCAAAACTTTATTCCGGAGCCATTTACACATAAGTCAACATACGGTCAACTTTTTCAACTTAAGCTTTCAACCTTGAGACTAAGTGTCTCAACTCATTCCGAAACATCCCCGAAACCGAACCAACTACACCGATAAGTCACATAGCAACTAATAAGCATAAAATGAGCAGTAAATGGGGGAATGGGGCTACAACACTCAAAACGACTGGCCGAGTCGTTATAACAGTAAACAAAGTAGAAGACATAGATGTGATAACATAAGCAAAGTAGAAGGCATGTAGATAATAATAACAAACAAGGTAGAAGGCATGTAGATGACAATAATAAACCTGTTAGGAGGCATAAATGTAACATCAACAAATAAGGTAGAAGACATGTATTTAAGAACAACGAAACAAAATAGAAGGCATATATGTAACTCTAACAAACAAGGAAAAGGCAAAGGTGTAACAACAATCAAGCATAGTAGAAGGCATATATGTGTATGTGAGAAAAAGGATGAACACAATATAATGCATATCTCTCATCCTCACCTAGCACGGAATCACCTTCGCGCAATAATAATAATAATAATGTCAAGAAGCACAAAAACAACCTTCATGGATAAATTACTTTACCTCACAAGCACGAAAACATCATTCATGCAATTAACTCTTCCTCACCAAGCAAATATATAAAACAATACCAAGTAAGGTATGAAGCATAAAGAACATAAAAAAGAGTGATTTAGTATAATACTTCACATGAGAGATAATCATAACTTTTGCACAAATAGTCGAGCCAATATTTCGAGAACCATACAACAACAACACACCTAGTTAAATCCCACTAGTAGGGTCTGGGGAAGGTAAATTGTATGCAGAACTTATCCCTACCCCGGGAGGGTAGAGAGGCTATTTTGGGAGACCCTTGACTCAACAAAAGAGACAATAATTTAGAAAAGAAACAAAAGAATAGATCCGTAACAACAAAAGAAACCAGAAAATAATAACAGCGTCGTAAGAGACAATAAATAAGTGGAAGGGCAATAACACAATACTATGCAAAATAAAACAAATAGTGGGAACACAACATAAACCGCTTGCAGTCCTAGACAAAACTCTATCAGATTATCCGGTACAAAAAGGGAAAAATGTTTGACTACCCCTTAGCCTACAACCCTAATGCTCGGCCTACACACGTTCCTATCAAGACCCATGTCCTCAAAAATCTGAGGCCGCGCCATGTCCTACCTGATCACCTCGCCCCAATACTTCTTAGGCCGCCCTCTACCTCTTCTCATACCTGCCAAAGCCAACCACTCACACCTTCTAACTGGGGCATCTAGGCTACTCCTACGCACGTGCCCGAACCATCTAAGCCTCGCTTCACGCATCTTTTCGTCCACGGGAGCAATACCTACCCTCTCTCGAATATCTTTATTCCTAATCTTATCCAGTCTAGTATGCCCGCATATCCATCTCAATATCCTCATTCTACTTTTATTTTCTGGATATGTGAATTCTTGACTGGCCAACACTCAGCCAATATTTTGAGAACCATAATGTTCAAATATCTCGATAAAACTAAAACTTGATCTTTAGCATGAATAAGAGAACTCAATTATCACAAGAATAACAGATATAGATAGGTGTTCATGATATAAAGTATGTCTTCAACTAATTCGAGTATATTAAGAATCTTAAGAATAGTTTATCACGTTCAATTAATATATCATAACTAAAACACTACCTCTAGCATAGATAATTATACTCATATACTCATAAAAGCAAATGAAACATAAGTCGAGAAGATCACAAAGTCAACAATGTATATAGAAGCATATAATCAACCCCGAGCACGGATAACCCTGGCACATGCATATACTCATCACCTCGCATATGCATCATCCTCGCATGCAACAAACAATATTATTTAATAGAAAGTTCCCTGAAATCAAAGCTAGGTAAGACACTTACCTCATTCGGGCTAGTCTACAGCTCCAAAATAACTTTTTCTTTAGAAATCATCTCCAACCATCTCAAATCTAACCAAGAATCATACAAGGAAGTCAACCCATGCTACAGGAAACAATCTCAATTAATAAAATTTAATCTTTGAAGAATTCGCAAAAAGTCAACAAAAATGTCAACTCAGGGCCCACGTGCCTGAAATCTGAAATCAATACTAAATTTAAATTACCCATAATCTAACTAGTCCAAATATATGATTACTTTTAAAATTCGAGTTTAAATCGGTGTTCAAAACCCCAAAATTTACTTTCAAACCAAAACCCATGTTTCTTCTTTAAGATTCCTTGATTTAGAGACAAACTCAATGATAGATTCATGTTATAATTTTAAATTCGAGGTAAGATTACTTACCCCAATCAAGTAGATAAACAATCCCTCAAAAATCGCCTCTTCTCGAGCTCCAAAACCTTGTGAGAAAAAGTGACTAAATTTCGAAAACAAGTAAAAAATACAGCAATTGTCCCAACCCGAATCAGATGCTAGATGATCCCAAAACTCACTTTTTATAAGTCTAACATAATCCTTGTGAGATTCCATCCAAGATAGTCTTTTCAATCACCCAATTTGGCCTTAAAATGAGAGAGATATGATATTGAAGTTTTAAAACAAGTCTGAAATTTATTGGCAAACTCAGGGATGTAACCACTATTTTTGGAATTGTTGCACCAGAAAATCAGAAATTGCAAAATTTTAGTTTTCGCATCCGAAACTCATCTGGAACCTCCCCAACACAAACCATATATTCATTTTAATCATAAATTACGCTATGAAGCTGCTCGCGTACTCAAAACACAAAAAAGAGGTGGTCTTTACCCGATGTTGACCATAGTCAAACTCCAAAGCCATAAATTAATTAGTCTCTCAACCAATGACCCAAGATACACTCGAGCCACTTGGGACCCCGCTGTTACACCCCATATTATCGTACGTGAGAGTACGTCGTAAGTCAATTGATGTAAGCTCTGAAATGAGATCATCTTTGAAAGTACATGAAGTAATTTAATCATGTTAACTTGGAGGTTATAAATATTTAAAATCATGGACTGCAAGTACCAAGAGGGTTGGAAGGCTTAGAAGTTAAACCAATTGAAGAAAATAAGTTTCGTCAAAAGTCGAAAAGTTGGGAATGTTATAACATGTACTTTTGGGGTGAGACTAGGGATGCTCAAAATGATAAAGAGGTTATGTTATGAGTTATTTTTGTCTTATGATAGTCATGTGTTATGGTTTGAAGTCAAGCAAGTTGTGGAATAAAAGTTGGCAAAGATCATCACAAGTTACGTTCATAAATATCCTGAACATTAGGTCAAATGTAGCTGAGCATTTCTCCCAATGTACTTTGAATTACGGGATGATCCATATATCAAATTTACGAACTACGAGTCTAGTTTCTAACACATTAAACCGTTCATCAATACTGCACAAACTGCATAGGTGACAAGCAGGTGTGTCACTGAAGCTTTTTGAGCAATACATTTTGTGTGTTATATGAGGTCATTTTGGGACATATTATATACCAAATTAAAGGTCTTGGAATTTTGTTTCTAATTCTCTTAACCGTTTGTTCATACGACATCCGTATAAAAAGATATAAGCGTCAGAAGAAGGGCCAATGCTAGGGTGTCAAGCTAGCACCTCTTTGACTTTTCAAAAGTTGATATATATAGGGTTTTAAATCGTCTTTCTCTTTATTTTTCATGGAACACGACTAGACAACCCCCCCAAAACTTGCCCTTAAAATCTCTACAAGGGTTCCAAAGAAGATTAAAATCCGGGATACGAAATCAAGAAGCGATAACATTAGAACGATCCCTACGACGTAAGTTTCGCTATATCGCCTCTCTTTTTCTTTGTAGTTTGAGTTTTGGAATGTACTTCATAGTTAATAAAACACATACTTTATATATTTAAGATTTTAAATTTCAAGAAAGGTTGATAAATTTGTTTCCTAATAGTTAGAGCTCACTGGACGGTAATCGGAAGCCATGAGTTCGATTTATTTCACCTTTAGTGGACTGTTTTGTAGTCCACTCGTGTTGGCCTCTTGTGCTGATGTTTTATGGGTTTTTGGAGGATAAAAGGTGTGGATAAACACCACATAATGATGGAATGGTGGGCTGGTCGTTCGTCCTTACATGTTTTAGGTTGTTTGACACTACTTTGGTTGTCGTGTTATGTATTAAGTGATTAGGGTGTGTGGTCTGTTTTGTGGTATATTGTGATGGAGATAAGGATGGAAAATGATGCATACATGTTGTTATTGTTGTGTTCTTGTTGTTTTTGGTATATAGTATTGGAGGAGGGCCTTGTTACAGGGGAGATGCTGCCCAAATTTACGTAAACAAGCTACTAGTTTAAGTTGCGGGCTTAGCCTTTACTCAACACTGATTTTGAATCTCCTTATGCTATGGTAGATTGAGTTGATTTATTTGAAGAATTGCTTGGAAGGTATTAAGGACTCAACGGAGTTAAGGTATGTTAAGGATTAACCTTTTCTTCATTTTGGCATGATCCCGAAACTATATGAGTTTGATAATGAGACATAAAGAAAAGTTCGTATTTTTGAACTTATGTACATTATCCTAGTCTTATAAGTTACAGTATTCTCCCTTATCGGGACTTTATATTCAGTTAAGTATTGTTTTCTTCCAGTTAAGAGATATATACATACATACTTACCACCATCGAGCTATAATCGATGGGCAGGCCCCTATTGCGCAACCTCTGATCAGATGGTAAGTTATATGCCAAGCCTACTATGGCCGAGTGCCTATGAGCGAGCCTACTGTGGCCGAGCGCCTATGAGTGAGCCCAAAATGGCCAAGATACAGAGCCTAGTGTGGCCGAGCACCTATGAGTGAGCCTACTACGCAGAGCAGTTACACATACCGAGCCTTATAGGGCCTGACATATATTTTACTCATTATATTGAGAGAGATGAGTCAGTATCAACATCTGATCATATCTTCAGATTATATTTGACTCCCAGTTACTTTCAGTTATTATATTATCAGCTCAGTTTCAGCTTTTAGTTATTCTATTGCCTTACGTACTCTGTACATTATTTTGTACTGACATCCCTTTTGCTGGGGACGCTGCATTTCATGCTTGCAGGTCATGATTGACAGTTGGATAGACCTTCCTAGTAGACAAAGCCAAACATCAGCTTGGTTGGTAAGCTCTACTTCCCCGGAGTTACCAGGTCTAGACCTTGGAGTCAATTTTTTGTACAGGTTTGATGGGTAGGTCGAGGCCCTGTCCCGACCAAGATACAGTCATTTCTAAAGGCTTGTAGACAAGTCCTGTATAGTTTGTATGTCAGTAGATGTTCATGCCAGCCTCGTCAGCCTGCACAGTTATATATATATGAGCTTTTGGGTATGTTTACTTCTCAGATGAGAGAGATGATATTTTCAGATGATTCAGAATATGGCCTCATCGGTCTAAGTTGAGGTTTACCCCTCTAGAGTTCATAGTTACAGAGTGGTACGCTCGGGCCGAGTATAGCACCGGGTGCCGATCATGCCTCTTCAGGTTTGGGGAGTAACAAACTTGGTATCAGAGCGGTTATATCCTTGGGAGTCTACAAGCTGTGTCTAATAGAGTCTTGTTTATGGGTGTGTTGTGTAGCACACTTATAAGTAGGAGGCTACAAGGCATTTAGGAGTCTATTACCCTTCTTTCAAATCCAAATCGTGTTATAGACTGAGTCATAAGAGTTCAAGCCAAGACTTATGTTTGCTAATGATATAGAGATGATTTCAATTAGAAAAATTATAGCTAGGCATAGGGCTAATACAACAGCAGGTAAGGGCATTGGTAGAGAGAGAATTCTTGACGGCGTGGCTCCGTTTGAGACCCTATTAGATCGTGCATACCAGATATGCAAATTTCCTACTTAAGACCCTAAGACAGGAATATCTAACATACCTCGCGAATAGCAGGCCATGCGAGTATAAGAAGGTTAAAGTATAAGTTTCAACAGGTAACATAAGCAAGGTGAAGAAGGGTACGAGGTACCTAGTTAATGAGGATTATCCGAATTTCCAATTCAGGTAGAGAAATATAAGGATTCTAAGTTACCTTCAACAGAAATAGAGGTATGTACAATTGGACACACCCATCTATGTTATGCCCTATGGGAGCTAACATATATAATTTAAGATAAGGATGGAATATTAGGATCCAGCTTGGGTTAGAGTAACTCAAAATGGTGGATTGAGCCAGGGGAGCTAAAAGTGAAATAATGTTTTGTTGAAGTTTTCAGAATAATGTGATAGATAGAAATATTAGCAGGAGAATAAGAATAGAGTAAATGAAGCATTAGGAGTAAGGTATGATAAATGGGTGATAACGATAAATCAAAATATGGTAGGATGACAAAGTCTATGGTCAAGTGAAGGAAAAGACAAGAGGTGACAGACCTTGAGACCATAAAGAGTATAAGCCATAAAGTCATATACTTATTTCAAAAAATGAGTTGGTGACTCCAACATGATTATTAGAAGGCTAAGTTAGACCTACGGAGTAATAGAAATTAGTATGGGCTAGTAAACAAGAAAGTAAAATCGAACATGATTTAGGGACCGAAGGATTTGATAATAGTCGGCATTGTGAGATTTTCAGAGATCGCGTTTTGGCAATGATAGAATGGATAACGGAAGAATAACCTTTAAAGGTCATTCAGGAAGATGCTTCCCTAAAGCAAGCATTGTGAGCAAAGTTAAGCTTAAGGGATTAAGTGTGAATGGACACTTGATACATTAGGAGCCAGTGCGAAAGGTAAGTTAAGACAAAAGACATAACCCAAGAGAGGTTACGCAGAATATAGATATGAGCATGGACTAATGAGTAGTTAGTAGTTTATTCAGGAAGAGCCTAGTTATGGCTAAACAAGAGGATACAGATAAATCAACAGATCGTGCAAGATAAACGTAGTGAAACCTAGCTTAGGAAATTAAGTCTCACAGATACGACCTCGTAATCCTTGAGAAATATTCAGATAGAAGTTGGGGTAGTAAAAGGTACCGTATAAGCGTTATGGAAATAAAAAAGAGTGCCGCTAGGAGACAATCGAAATATCAATTCAGAAGCAACCCTACGAGCATAAGGGCACGGAGGTAATTAACTAAGGATAATCATAGGCGAGTAAGAACATCAAAACTCTTTCGGGTATACAATGTAATAAGCTCGTAGCTTTATAGGAGTCAAAATGTCTCCCTTAAGTACTACAAAGAAAGACTAGCTGAGGAAATAAGGAAGCAGTCTTCAACTTAAGCATAGTGAGATAAAGAAGAAATGGTCTTGTAACAACAGTCTCACAACAACATTGTATGCACTCCATAAGAAAGTACCACCCATCGTGGCTAATGAACGGGAAGAAGAAAAAAATTCAAAAGGTGTTATTTGAGATCATATGAGTTACCGAAAATTCCAGTATTCGTGGGCAATGAGATAAGCCATGTATTCATGCAACAAGTGGCAGAACGACCAGGTAAAGTAATTGCTTATGTTTAAAGGCAATTGGGAAGGCACGAAAGGAAATTTATGGTTCTAGCAAGTTAAAGGAAGGTTGCAAGTACTATGAATAGATATGTGTAGGTCGCAAGCTAAAGTATCGTAGAGCAACAAGGTTTTAGGTAGATAAGAGTAAGGATAAGAAAAGGTGAGTGAGAAGGTGACGAGAATAGGTAAGTCCTCGGGATTAACCCATCAAAACAAGAGAGCTGATGGCTTCCGTAAGTTATAGAAAGCTCGGTACAGCCTGAATGAACTCAGAGAAGTCTAAGACTAGGAGCAATTACAAGAGATGAAATGCTACCCTAGTAGTAGAATAAGTGTGTAATTGTAATAGATAAGAGCATGACACTTAGGCCTTTGATTGAGTAATGATTTTGAGAAAAGGGATTTCATGAATTGCACAGGATTAGAACCCATATGATGAATTATGTTGGGGTGCTATAAAATACGTTATTGAAGTATATGTCATAAGATCAATATGCCTTCGGTTAATATCACGAAATAAACTTTATCACTTATGTATTTTCTGAGACCCATGAACAGATGATATAATAATAGGACATATGGGGAATCAAGAACATAGGCAACCCTAGTACTTCTAGGAATAGAGCCATTTGTGAAAGTTGCGTGTTTGCTAGTTTCATTTTATCATATGGATCATGCCAAANTGTTATGGAAATAAAAAAGAGTGCCGCTAGGAGACAATCGAAATATCAATTCAGAAGCAACCCTACGAGCACAAGGGCGCGGAGGTAAGTAACTAAGGATAATTATAGATGAGTAAGAACATCAGAAATTATGTGGCGTATACAATGTAACAAGCTCGCAGCTTTACATGAGTCAGAGGGTCTTCCCTAAATACTGCAATGAAAGACTAGCTGAGAAAATAAGGAAGAAGGCTTCAAGCTAAGCATAGTGATTAAAGAGGAAATGATATTATAACAATAGTCTCACTACAACATTGTATACACTCCATAAGAAAGTGGCACCCATCGTGGCTAATGAACGTAAAAAAAAAAGTAATATTCGAGATCATATGAGTTGCATGAAATTCCAATAGGTGTGGTCACTAAGATAAGCCAAGTACTCGTGCAACAAGTGACAGAACGACCAGGAAAAGTAATTGCTTACTTTTTAAAGAAAGCTGAGAAGGCACAAAAGGAATTATTTGATCTACGACCCGGAGTTAGTTACGTTATGACCGCACTCAAGATTTCAGAGTACTATCCATACAACATATATGTTGACATTCATACAGTTATGGGGGACTTCAGTATAGGTTAAAAGAAAGAATTGAGTTCACGTTACAAACAAGGGCTTGAATTGTTAGAAGGTTATATCATGGATGTTCCATAGCATCTACGAAAGGATAAAGTAATAACTAATACCCTAAACAGCCGATCGGAAGATAGCTTACGCCTAAATAAAGGCTGAGAGAGAAGCGGAATCTAAAGAGTTAATCAACTAAGTAAATCAGGAGTCTGATTATTAGACCAAGATAATTATAGAAATCGTGATTGAGAACATTGCAGTATCACCCTTAATATCAGAGGTACAAGAGAGAGAGAGTACAACATTAAAAGCCAGTTAGAAGAGCACCGGCCTCATAAGAAGTCAGTATGAAGCTCCCATCGGATTGTGTATGCACAAGAGGTGCAAGTATTATAGTAGAGCTTCAAGTTGCGGATGTGAATCCTACCTATGTGGAAGGGAGGTTATGAAAGAGATAAATATACGATGCGATATTTAATGGTAAATAAGGTAAAAATAAAGAAGGTACGAGATACTCAAGTGCAGAAGGTTGTGAATAGTCCATACTTCAGGTAGAGTGCTAGAAGCACTGTGATTCAGTATCCAAAAATGACACTGGTGTCATTAGTAGCATATCTTCCACCCTATGGTTTCCAGGTACCGAGAGGTCTAGTTAAGAGAGTAAAGAAGAGTTAGAGACAGCGTGATGTCTCGCTTAAGGTTCCAGAATAATATAAGGAAATCTATGGTGCTAGCAAGTTAAAGGAAGGTTGAGAGAAGTATAAATAGATATGTGTAGGTCGTAAGCTAAAGTATGGTAGAGCAAAAAGTTTTTAGGTAGACACGGGTAAGGATAAGAAAATGTGAATGAGAATATGACGAGAATATGTAAGGCCTTAGGATTAAGCCCATCAAAACAAAAGAGCTGATGGTTCTCGTAAGTTATAGAAAACCCTATATAACCTGAATAAACTTGGAGGAGTTTAAGACTAGGAGCATTTGGAAAAGTTGAATGCTGCCCTGGTAATAGAATAAGAGTGTAATTTTGATAAATGATAAGTGGATGACATTTAGGCATTCGATTGAGTAATGATTTATAGAAAAAAAGATTTCATGAATTGAACAGGATTAGAATACCCCCATAAGATGAACTACATTGGGATGCTATGAAATATGGTTAATGAAGTATTGTATCATCCCTAGGTGGATCATGCAAATAACTTCAGATGTTCCCCGATGAGACGTGAGCCCTAAGGACAATGTATTACGTAAGAGGTTTCAAGTTATCAATGGTAGATTATAGATCAACATTAAGGTGAATCAACAATAGGCAGATAAAAGTTCCAAAGTATGAGATCGGATTAGGCCGTCATTCTTAAGATGAACAGTAATGAGGAAGAACTAACGGACTTAGATTTATACGTATAGGATAAGAAGCGAGAGAGTAACCTGGAGTTGGGTAGCAAACCTCGGTAATAATAAACTGAAGTAAGTGTTATGGTATAGTATGACCTACCTAGATGTAGTAAATTCATAAGGATAGATAACCGAGGCTATGAAACAAGATATAGCAATAGTCGTAAGTTCGACAAAGTACTAAGTGAAGGACTTCAGTACACCTATAGATGCCTAGAGGGACAACTTGTCATAGTTATGTATATGTTCACAAAGTGAGGCTTAGAGATTGGATAATAGCTGGAGGAAAAAGGAGAGAAGATTCGCATAGGTGTACATACAGGGATAGAGTCGTACAGGCTGCACAACAGAGGTAGAAACAGTAACGAGATTGGAAGAATTCCGACCACAGGTCGTGGTGCGAGAAAGAGGCCTAAAGGGGGGAATGCCCTGCGCTTTGGATTTATTCACAGAATAGTTGCCTAGATGTCAAGGACAATACTAAATTATTTGTAAGAGATATAGGTTATGAGACTGATAAGCACATCAGTCAACATTCGAGGAGGAGTGTTCCAAATGGGGGATGATGTTACACCCCATATTTTCGTACGTGAGAGTATGCTGTAAGTCAAATGATGTAAGCTCTGAAATGAGATCATATTTGAAAGTACATAAAGTAAGTTAATCATGTTAACTTGGAGGTTACAAATATTTAAGATCATGGACTGCAAGTACCAAGAGGGTTGGAAGGCTTAGAAGCTAAACCAATTGAAGAAAATAAGTTTCGTCGAAAGTCGACAAGTTGGGAATGTTATAACATGTACTTTTGGGGTGAGACTAGGGTGCTCAAAATTCTAAGTAGGTTATTTTATGAGTTATTTTTGTCTTATGATAGTCGTGTGTTATGTTTTGAAGTCAAGCGAGTTGTGGAACAAAAGTTGTCAAAGATCATCACAAGTTACATTCATAAATATACTGAACATTAAGTCAAATGTAGCTGAGCATTTCTCCCAATGTACTTGGAGTTACAGGATGATACACATATCAAATTGATGATCTACGAGTATAGTTTCTAACACATTAAACCGTTTATCAATACGACATCGGAGTAGAGAGATATGTGCAGTTTCGCAAGACCGCGCAGACTGCATAGGTGACAAGTGGGTGTGTCACTGAAGCTTTTTGTGCAATACATTCCGTGTGTTATATGAGGTCTTTTTGGGACATATTATATACAAAATTTAAGGTATTGGAATTTATTTTCTAATTCTATTAATCGTTCGTTCATACGACATCCAGATAAAAAGATATAAGCATCGAAAGAAGGGACAATGCTAAGGTGCCAAGCTAGCACCTCTTTGACATTTCAAAAGTTGATATATATAGGGTTTTAAATCATCTCTCTCTTCACTTTTCATAGAACACGACCTGAGAACTCCCAAAAACATACCCTTAAGCTCTCTACAAGGGTTCCAAAGAAGATTAACATCCCGGGTATGAAATCAAGAAGCGATAACATTAGAACGATCCCTATGACGTAAGTATCGCTATATCGTCTCTCTTTTTCTTTGTAGTTTGAGTTTTGGAACGTACTTCATAGTTAAGAAAATGCATACTTTATATATCTAAGCTTTTAAATGTCAATCAAGGTTGATAAATTTGTTTCCTAATAGTTAGAACTCACAGGGCGGTGATCGGAAGCCAAGAGTTCGATTTATTTCACTTTTAGTGGACTGTATTGTAGTCCACTCGTGTTGGCCTCTTGTGCTGATGGTTTTGAGGTTTTGGAGGATAAAGGGTGTGGAGAAACACCACATAATGACATAATGGTGGTCTGGTCGTTCATCGTTATAGTTTTAGGTTATTTGACACTACTTTGGTTGTCGTGTTATGTATGAAGTGATTAGGGTGTGTGGTCTGTTTTGTGGAATACTGTGATGGAGATAAGGTTGGAAAATGATGCATACATATTGTTATTGTTGTGTTCTTGTTGTTGTTGGTATATAGTATTGGAGGAGGGCCTTGTTATAGGGGAGATGCTGCCCAAAATTACGTAAACGAGCTACTAGTTTAAGTTGTGGACTTAGCCTTTACTCAGTACTGATTTTGAATCTCCTTATGCTGTGGTAGATTGAGTTGAGTTGTTTGAAGAATTGCTTAGAAGGTATTAAGGACTCAACAGAGTTAAGGTATGTTAAGGCTTAACCTTTTCTTCATTTTGGCATGAACCCGTAACTACATGAGTTTGATAACGAGACATAAAGAGAAGTTCATATTCTTGAACTTATGTACATTATCCTAGTCTCATAAGTTACAGTATTCTCCCTTATTGGTACTTTATATTCAGTTAAGTATTGTTTTCTTCCAGTATATATATATATACATACAGTATTACAGTATTTTCACCACCATCGAGCTATAATCGATGGGCAGGCGCCTATTGGGAAATCTCTGATCAGATGGTAAGTTATATACCGAGCCTACTGTGGCCGAGCACATATGAGCGAGCCCAGACTGGCCAAGATACAGAGCCTAGTATGGTCGAGCGCCTATGAGCGAGCCTACTACGAAGAGCAGTTACACATACTGAGCCTTATATGGCTGGACAAATATTTTACTCTGTATATTAAGAGAGATGATTTAGTATCAGCAGGTGAGCATATCTTCAGATTATCTTTGACTCCTAGTTACTTTTAGTTATTATATTATCAGCTCAGTTTCAGCTTTCAGTTATTCTATTGTCTTATATACTCGGTACATTATTTTGTACTAACGTCCCTTTTGTTGGGGACGCTGCATTTTATGCCTGTAGGTCATGATAGAAAGCTGGATAGATCTTTTCAGTAGATAGAGCCAAACATCAGCTTGGTTGGTAAGCTCTACTTCCCCGGAGTTACCGGGTCTAGACCTTGGAATCCATTCTTTATACAAGTTTGATGGGTAGGTCGAGGCCCTATCCTGACCATGATATAGTCATCTCTAGAGGCTTGTAGACAAGTCCTGTATAGTTTGTATGTCAGTAGATGTTCATGGCGGCCTCGTCAGCCTGCACAGTTATATATATATATATATATATATAT
>AWOL01S0065270.1:6758-20167 GCA_000715115.1 Nicotiana otophora
TGGAGAACGAGGGAATTTATTTTAAGTTTTAAGTCATCAGGAGCCCACCTGGAGAACGAGGGAATTTATTTCAAGTTTTAAGTTATCAGGCGCCCACCTGGAGAAAGAAGGAATTTATTTCAAGTTTTAAGTCAACATCAGGCGCCCACCTGGAGAACGAGGAATTCATTTCAGGTTTTAAGTCAGCATCAGGCGCCCACTGGAGAACGAGGGAAGTCATTTCAAGTTTTAAGTCAGCATCAGGCGCCCACCTGAAGAATGAGAGAATTTATTTCAAGTTCAAGTTAGAGAGGCATCAGGAGCCTGCCTGAAGAACATGGTCAACTTTTAGTTTTTAAGTTCAAGTCAGAGACAACAGGATCCCTCCTGAAGAATAGGGGCAATCTCCAATTTTTCAATTCAAATCAGAAGTAGCGCGAGCCGCCTGAAGAACAAGGTTGCAAGCTCAAGTCTACTACAAGTTTAAGTTTATTTCAAGGGCAAGCAGCAGGGTGCCCGCCTAAAGAATAGGGTCAACTTCCAGTTTATTTCAATTTTTAAGTCATTGGCAGGCGTCCACCTGGAGAACGAGGGAATTTATTTCAAATTTCAAGTCAGTTGCAGGTGCCCACCTGAAGAACGAGGGACGTCATTTCAGAATTCAATTTAAGTTAGAAGTACAGAAGCTCGCCCCAAGAATGCAAGTCGACAGTCCAAAATGACCAAAAGAAGAAGTCTCAATCCAAAAAAAAGAAAAAAAGAAGAAGAAGTGAATTCAAAATGCAGAAGCAGATGAAAAGATATGGGCTGCTCAAGACATGACTGAAGTCGCAAGCTTTGCATGTCCCGTCTTGATCCGAAAAGCCGAAGAAGAATGAACTAGCACCTGCAGCTAGCAAGCATCGAGGTTCAGATCAGAGTCTACATGAAGAACCACTCAAGACTCAAGATCACGCTTCAAAAGACTCATAGATAGGAATCTTGTAACTCGTAGGTGATAGGCTTAGTTAGTCTTTTTAATTTTGACTTTGGTGTAACAAGGAGCTCAGCAAGCAGTAAATAGCAGCAACAATAGTGAAATCACAGCTTCTCGATAGTCCCAGCTACCTAAACTTTCAGAACTACACTGACCTGATTCCTTTATAGCCAAGGATATGTAGGCAACCTCCGAAGCAAGGTTCGGTCAAACTTTTCAAAAAACGCTTCCCATGGAGTATCCAAACGGGCAAAAATTGCTCGTAATTGCTCACTTTATCTTTGCCCGAAAACTTTTCATGTTTCCGAGCAAAGAGGGGCAGCTGTGAGCACCTAATTTTTGCCCTAATATAAAATTACTCCTAAAAAGTCCAAAAAATAGCTTTAAATTATTTTTTTATATTTTTACTTGGTTTGCTTTGTACGTATTCATGTTTGATGCATTTTAAGTTGCATTTTAAATCCTAAAGAAAATACAAAAATATTTTTAATTTTTACATTTTTAGATTTTAATTGCATAAATAATTGCATTTGTAAAACTCCAAAATACCAAAAAAATACATTAGTAACTCTACATGCATTTGTTAGCTAAATGAATTAGTTACAACAACAACAACAACCCAGTAGAATCCCATTAATGGGGTCTGGNATCCACTTCCTCTGGCTCAACGCTAAATGAATTAGTTAATTGTACAAAAATAGGTCACTAGGTTAATTTTACAAATTAGTTGGAATTAGGAGTGTTAAATAAATTGATTAGTCTTGAAAAATACAAAGAAAGAAAAGAGAAGGCTATGGGGTNACCCCTAACCCGAAGGAGTAGAGAGGCTGTTTCCGAAAGACCCTCGGCTCAAAAACAAAAAAAAAGAATAAGAAAAAAAAAGAGAGAGACAATATTAGTATCACAACAACACTCATAGGATAAATAGCAATACCATAAAATTCAGAAGAAAGATGCAAAGCAAAGGAAGAGGGGAGACAAAGGNGGGGTCTCATTTACAGCTTTGGGCCAGGTGCTTCTAGTGGCCCATTTTCTTTCCATTCATCCCAGCCCACTACCCGCCAGCCCAATATTCCCTCTTTATCTCTAAAATAGATCCTAATTTCACCCTTCCCTTTGATTCTCAACACTGAAAAGAATGGACACCCCTCACTTCAACAAGCAGCGGCACACCCCTCCCTCTACTCCATCTTCAATCTCTCTCAAGACTTCACCCATTTTAAAACCTAGAGTTGCCTCTTCTCCTTCTCCATCTCTCTCACCGAATCCCCCACACAATACTTCTCACTCTCACACACGCCTAAGCCATCTAGTAGTAACTGATAAGACACCAAAACCAGATCTGAAAATCATAAGCTAAGAAAGATAAGAAGAAAAACTGAAATTTTCAGGGGGATTTGAAGAGAACTTATTTCCAAGCTCGATTTCTTTCTTCCCGGGTTTCTGAAAGTCGTTTTGAGCCGTGGAATCGCTGAATTGTCGCTGTTTGTTGCTGCAACCGTATTGAGCTCTATTTGGTTTGGATTTATCTTCTTTTTGGCAAATTTGTTGGTAATTTCACTGTTCAACCAGCCGAGTTGCACTCTCCAATCCAAACCTTTATTTAGTGGATTTCTATTGAGTATTCTTCTTTCCAGTCTAGGTATGTTCTGTATATTATGATTGTTTAGTTGAATGAAGTTGAAATTGTTTTAAAATTGTACTATTTCCCATAATCTATGTCTATTTCCTTACATCTTGAATCCTTCCTGACAATGATGCTTTATGCGAATGATGCATTTTGAATATTCACTAAACCTTTCATTAATCACATGTTCGATAAAATCTATTTTGGTATGTGATGATTCAAACATTTTCTTGGCAATGATAACNTGCTTCCCGCATCTTGTCATCAATGGGAGCCACATGCACCTTCTCCCATATCATCATTCCTAATCTTATCTATCCTAGTGTGCCCGCACATCCACCGCAACATCCTCATTTCTGCTACTTTCATCTTCTGGATATGTGANTTGATTCTCAACACTGAAAAGAATGGACACCCCTCACTTCAACAAGCAGCGGCACACCCCTCCCTCTACTCCATCTTCAATCTCTCTCAAGACTTCACCCATTTTAAAACCTAGAGTTGCCTCTTCTCCTTCTCCATCTCTCTCACCGAATCCCCCACACAATACTTCTCACTCTCACACACGCCTAAGCCATCTAGTAGTAACTGATAAGACACCAAAACCAGATCTGAAAATCATAAGCTAAGAAAGATAAGAAGAAAAACTGAAATTTTCAGGGGGATTTGAAGAGAACTTATTTCCAAGCTCGATTTCTTTCTTCCCGGGTTTCTGAAAGTCGTTTTGAGCCGTGGAATCGCTGAATTGTCGCTGTTTGTTGCTGCAACCGTATTGAGCTCTATTTGGTTTGGATTTATCTTCTTTTTGGCAAATTTGTTGGTAATTTCACTGTTCAACCAGCCGAGTTGCACTCTCCAATCCAAACCTTTATTTAGTGGATTTCTATTGAGTATTCTTCTTTCCAGTCTAGGTATGTTCTGTATATTATGATTGTTTAGTTGAATGAAGTTGAAATTGTTTTAAAATTGTACTATTTCCCATAATCTATGTCTATTTCCTTACATCTTGAATCCTTCCTGACAATGATGCTTTATGCGAATGATGCATTTTGAATATTCACTAAACCTTTCATTAATCACATGTTCGATAAAATCTATTTTGGTATGTGATGATTCAAACATTTTCTTGGCAATGATAACTAGATGTGTAGGCTTATAATTTTTCCAACAATTGGTTTGAAATTGGCGTGATGGAGAGATCTATATTAAAAAAAGGTCCTAGTACTGCTTGTATTAGAACGTTATTGTAGAGATCCATGTAATAAGCGCTAGATCTAAATTACAATACTTTGTTCTTTGTTCCTTAGCTGGATGTTTGCTAACAGTGGTAATGAGAGAGATGGGTTTGCACTATTGTTTACTCTTTACGTGTATTTGGCATCGCGTGAGATGATTCATATCAATTAATTACACAATACAAATCTTGCTTAATTGGAGTTTAATAGCAGAACAAGTCCAAGTTTATAAAACTTTTAGTACTTGGAGCATACGACTCCATTATGTGAAACTCATCTGCTATCTTTTAAATAGTAATCTGTATACTTTTTTTATTTCCCTCTAAATAAGTTCCATGACTTTTGGCTTTCATGCTTGATTCTAAACGTAGTAAAATAAAGCAACTTTTGAACATCGTAGCTTGCTTTAGGCGCGATTAATAATAAAACATTGTGACTATGGGTACGATTCTCGTGGCACGGTCGTGATACATAATCCCCAATTCGAGTATGCATTTCACGTGACTCGACAGTAACTTCGAATAATAATAAAATTAACATATTGTAAATCGCGGGTGCATTTCATGTGGTGCAATTCGCAATGTGTACAAAAATAAACGAGTGTGTGACATCGTGACTTGTTCAAACAAATTCCATAAACACTAAAAGCGATTAAAAGGTAAAATGCACAATAGATTTTAAAACATGTAATAATTCAGATAATCAAGCCAAGTATTAATTGTTAAGCGACCGTGCTAAAACCACGGAACTCGGGAGTGCCTCATACCTTCTCCCGGGTTAACAGAATTCCTTACCCAGTCTTCTGTGTTTGCGGACCGTAAGAATAGAGTCAATTTCCTCAATTTGGGATTTAAAATAAACCGGTGACTTGGGAAACCATAAATTATTCCAAGTGGCGACTCTGAAATAAATAAATAATCCCATTTTGAATAATGTCACTTTAATTGTAAAAACTCCCTATCCCCTCGGGAAAAAAGAGGTGTGACATAATTAACCTTAAACACCCTTAAAAGGATGTTAAACATATCTTAGTCAGTAGATAAAAATTCAAACCCTAAGCTTAACTTAGCTCACCATCATCCTTATTCACATCACAACACCATAGAGGGGTTATTCTTCACCTTTGGCTAACTTTGATGTTAGATTATGGTGTATTTTTTTAAATTTGTTTGAAGCCTTGGGGAAACTGTTTGGGAGGGTTTGGAGAGTGTTAGTATGTAAGGATGTCGAAAAATGAGCAAAGCTCATTCCACAAACGAGATAAAACAAGTGAAGGTCGGCCACCGACCAAGTGGGTCCCATAGGGGCATCTTGCGCAGTCTCGTAAAAATATGAATATCTCGCCACTCCAATATCGTATTGACAAATGGTTTAATGAATTAGAAACTAGACTCGTAGATCTTCAATTTGGTAGGTGGATCATCCAGTAATGCCAAGTATAATGGGAGAAAAGCTCAGCTACATTTGACCTAATTTTCAGCACATTTATGAGTGTAACTTCTGATGACGTTTGCAAACTTTTGTTCCACAACTCGCTAGACTTCAAAACATAACACACGATTATGATACAGATAAAATAATTCATAACATAACCTCTTTATCAGGTTAATATCCCTAGTCTCACTCAAAAGTACATGTTATAACATTCCCAACTTGTCGACTTTTGACGAAACTTATTTTCTTCAATTCGTTTAGCTTCTAAGCCTTCCAACCCTCTTGGTACTTGGTATTCACGATCTTAGGTATTTGCAACCTCAAAGTTAACATGATTAACTTTATTCATGTACTTTCAAATATAATCTCATTTCTTAGCTTATATCAATTGACTTGCGACGTGCTTTTACGTACGAAAACATGGGGTGTAACATGATTTGCTTATCAGTCTCATAACCTATATCTCTTACAAATATTTTAGTACTTTCCTTGCCATCTAGACAACTATTATGTGAATAAATCAAAGGCTAGGGCATTCCCCCCTTTAGGCCTCTTTCTCATACCACGACCTATGGTTATAATTCTTCCAATCTCGCAACTGTTGCTACCTACTGTCATGCTGCATGTATGACTCTGTCCTTGTATGTGCGCCTATGCGACTTTTCTCTCCTTTTTCCTCTAGATTTTAGCCAATCTCTAGGCCTCACTTTGTGAGTATATACAGTACTATGACAAGTTGTCCCTCCCGATATCTATAGGTGTGCTGAAGTTCTTCGCTCGTTACTTTTTCGCACTTAGGACTGTTGCTATATCTTGTTTCGTAGCATCAGATATCTATCCTTATGGCTTTAATACATCTAGGTATGTCATACTATACGATAACACTTACTTTGAGTTATTATTACCGAGGTATGCTACCTAACTCCAGGTTACTCTCCGCAGCATAACCCATATGTATAAATCAAAGTCCTTTAATGCTTCCTCATTACTATTCATCTTAAGAAAGACAGCCTAATCTCATCTCATACTTTGAAACTTTTATCCATCTATTTTTGATTCATCTTAATGTTGATCTATAATCTACCACTGATAACTTGAATCTCTTACGTAACACATTGTCACTAGGGCTCACGTCTCATCGGGGAACATCTGAAGTGATTTGCCTAATCCACATAGGGGCCATACTATACTTCAATAACCGTATTTCATGGCATCCCAACGTGGTTCATCCTATACTGAGGTTGTACTCCTCTGAGTTCATTCAAGCTATACTGAGCTTTTTTATAACTTACAGAAACCATTAGCTCTCTTGTTTTGATGGGTTTAATCCCGAGGAATTACTTATTATCGTCACCTTCTCACTCACCTTTTCTTATCCTTACTCCTGTCTACCTAAGACCTTGTCACTCTACCATATTTAGCTTGTGACCTACACATATCTATTTATACTACTCACAACTTTCCTTTAACTTGCTAGCACCATAGAATTCTTTATGTTATTCTGGAACGTTAAGTGAGACATCATATCGTCTCTAACTCTTCTTTACTCTGTTAGCTAGACCTCTCAGCACCTGAAAACCATAGGCTGAAAGATATTCCACTGACGACACCACTATCATTCGTGGATACTGAATCACGACGCTTCTAGTCCTCTATCTAAAGTCTAGACTATTCACAACCTTCTGCACTTTAGTATCTCGTACCTTCTTTACCTTTACCTTTCTTACCTTTAAATATTGCATTGTATCTTCTATTTCTTTTATAACCTCCCTTCCATATAGGTGGAATTCACGTCCACACCTTAAAGCTCTACTATAATACATGCACCTATGGTGCATACACAATCTAGCAGGAGCTTCATACTGACTTCTTATGAGGCTGTACTCTTCTAACTGGCTTTATCGTAGAGCTGTTATAGAATATGGTTGTTGTACTATCTCTCTTGTACCTCTGCTATCAATGGTAATTCTGTAATATTCTAAGTCATGATTTGTATAATCATCTAGGTCTAATAATCGGACTCCTCAGTTACTTATCTATTGTAACTCTCGAGCTTCCTCTTGTCTCTCAACCTTTGTGTAGGCTTAAGCTGTCTTCAAATCTACGGCTTAGGTTATTAGTTATCACCTTAGCCTTTCGTGGACGCTATGGAACATCCATGTTATAATCTTCTAACAATTCAAACCTTTGTATGTGACATGGACTTAATTCTTTCTTTTAACTTATACCGAAGTCTCCTGTAACTGTAAGAATGTCAACATATATGTTGCATGGATAATATTCTAAAATCTTAAGTGCAGCCATAACGTAACTAAATCTGGGTCATACACTGATTAATTCCTTTCATGCCTTTTCAGCTGTCTTTAAACATAATCAATTACTTTTCTTGGTCGTTCTGCCACTTGTTGCATGAATACTTGGCTTATCTTAGTGCCTACACATACTGGAATTTCGTGTAACTCATATGATCTCGAATATTACTTTGGATTTTACTCTCCGTTCCTTAGTCACGATAGGTGCCACTTTCTTATGGAGTGCATACAATATTATAGTGAGACTGTTGTTACAAGATCATTTCTTCTTTAGGTCACTATGCTTATGTTGAAGCCCTCTTCCTTATTTTCTCAGCTAGTCTTTCGTTTTAGCACTTAGGGGAGACTCTCTGACTCCTGTAAAGATGCGAGCTTATTATATCGTATACCGGAAGGAACTTTTGATGTTCTTACTCACCTATAATTATCCTTAGTTACATAGCTCCGTGCCCTTGTGTTCGTAGAGTTACTTCAGAACTGAAATTTTGACTATCTCCCCAGTGGAACTCTCTTTGATTTTCGTAATACTTATACGGTACCTTTAACTACCCCAACTCCTATCTGAATATTTCTTAAGGATTATGATATCATATCTGTGAGACTGAATTTCCTGTGCTGGGTTTCACTACATTTATCTTGCATGATCTGCTGATTTATTTGAGGCATGTTTTCTAGCCATAACTAGGCTCTTCCTGAATCAACTACTAACTACTCGTCAGTCCATGCTCATATCTATATTTTGCGTAACCTTTCTTGGGTTATGTCTTTTGTCTTAACTTACCTTTCGCACTGACTCCTAATGTATCAAGTGTCCATTCATACTTATTTATCAATAACATCCTGGCCGGGAACCCTTACTGCCTCTCCCCGACATCTTCTAGAGTTGTAATATATCTGTAGGATCTGAGTAAATGAAATCTCATTCCTATCTCCTTTTTACCGCATTTTTCCTTTACTATTCCATAATTACCTGAACCACTTAACTCCGACTTAATAATATCACACCATCTTCCCCCTTTAGGGGAGTACTAACATTTAATGCTATGAAGATTTACCTATAAATATTTTACATCTTCATCTTCGGCGTCTTTTCATGTCTTTACTGACTTTTACTCGCCTTGCGGTAACCCTTCTCTACCAGGGATAACTGCATTTCTTACGTGCGAGGGTGACACCTAGTGTAACTGGCACACTTAGTTCCTCAAACTTAAATCTGCACACGGTGTTTGCTTTAGGGAAGCGTCTTCCTGAATGACCTTTAAAGGTTATTCTTCCTTTATCCATTCTATCATTGCTAAAACGCGATCTTTGAAATTCTCACGATGCCGACTATTATCAAATCCTTCGGCCCCTAAATCATGTTCGATTCTTTTTTCTTGTTTACTAGCCCATACTAATTTCTATTACTCCGGGGGTCTAACTTAGCCTTCTAATAATCATGTTAGAGACACCAACTCATTTCTCGAAATAAGGATATGACTTTATGGCATATACTCATTTATAGTCTCAAGGCCTGTCACCTCTTGTCTTTTCCTTTACTTGAATATAGACTCTATCATCCTGTCATATTATGATTTACCGTTATCACCCTTTTATCACATCTTACTAGTAATGCTTCATTTACTCTCTTCTTATTCTCCTGCTAATATCTCACTTTATTACCTTATTCTGAAAACTTCAACAAATTATACCCGGAGTACGCATCAAGAGAACTCATCAATTCATGCCCAGTCGTAGCATCGATCATTTGGTCAATGTTTATCAATGGATAAGAATCTCTAGGGCAAGCTTGATCTAAATCTTTATAGTCTATACACATTCTAAACTTATTATTCTTTTTAGGTATAACTACTACTTTAGCTAACCAATAAGGATAACTTACTTTACAAGTAGAACCTATATTTAGCAACCTAGTTACCTCTTCCTTTACAAACCTATTTCTGATCTCGGCTATCGATTGCTTCTTCTGCTTTATCGAAGGGAAAGTCTAGTCCAAACTTAACTTGTGGACATCCACTTCCAGCAGAATACCTGTCATATCTAAATGAGACAATGAAAAACAATCAATGTTAGATTTTAAGAATTCAATAATTCTAAGCCTGCGTTCGAGGCTCAACCCTATTTCCAAGTAAACCTCTGTTTTCTAGAAATTCCATGAACAAAACCATTTGTTCAATGCTTCTGCGGTTGACTTTGTTGCGTTTGTTTCTTTCGGTACCTGATAAAAATCTGATGTCTCTTTTTTCCCATCACCTTCAATAGGGACCGGAAGAGAAGTATACACTAGTTCCTGTAGTTGCTATTTACTGATTCCCTCCACTTTACTGCTAGATAAGGTGACTGCATTCATTTCTCTTGCAGCAAGTTGATCTCCTCTAATCTGTTTGACCCTATCCAGTGTAGGGAACTTTATTAATTGATGGTAAGTTGATATCACAACCTTTATTTCATTGATCCATGGTCTACCAAGGATCACATTATAGCCCATATGGCCATCCACAACTTTGAACAATGTGGATTTCGTCACCCCTTCACCATAGGTAGGTAAAACGATCTCACCTCAGGTTATTACAATTGTTAAATCCAAAAGCTTTATTGCCGGAACTATGTTTTCGGTTAACTTCGCTTGTCCAAAAACCTCAATTGGATGATATTGGCTGAACTACCTGGATCAACCAACACACGTTTAATTTTAAAATCTAAAATATTAAGAGATATTACCAGAACATCATTGTGCGGTAAAATAAGGTCATTTGCATCTTCCTTCGTGAAGGTGATTTCATCATCCTCCGATGCTTTCCGAATTCTCTTGCCATGAGTGACTGATATCTTCGTCTTTTTAGCAACCAAAAATATCACCCCAATAGCTTCAACCCTACCAAAGATCACGTGAATCGTTAGGCGAGGAGACCCAGTGGCTGGTTTTGCCGGTTCTATTGCATCTCGACTCCTCCCATAATTGTTCTTAGCCCGGTCACTCAAAAATTTTCTAAGGTGACCGTTTTTCAATAGCATCGCCACTTCTTCACGA
Organism: Nicotiana otophora; assembly: GCA_000715115.1. NCBI lineage: Eukaryota > Viridiplantae > Streptophyta > Magnoliopsida > Solanales > Solanaceae > Nicotiana > Nicotiana otophora. The sequence goes on from AWOL01S0065270.1 coordinate 17,353, forward strand.
AGGTGCCAGTAGTCTTTAGTTCTATGGCCATGTGTTCTGTGGAATTCACACCACAAATAGGATCGCTCTGATTGGGATATGATGGAATTGATTTCGGGAACCTTGACTCCTTGATATTTCTCATAGCTGAAACCACCTCTACCAGACTAATATTGAAATTGTAATTTGATAACCGGGGATATCTTAAATCCCGAGACCCCGATGACTCTTTATCCTGCAATGTCCTACTAGTTCGACCACGATCCGTCCTTCTATTCGGTCTGATTCTTTTCGATGACTGAAAACTTTTAGCTCTACGCCCATCATATCTTTCATTTGATAAATAAGGTTAAAAACTATTCCTAGATGATCTCCAGTCCGCATCAGAATTATGTTTGAATGTTTCCTGATTCCAATCGCGATTACGACCCTTGGATGACACCAAAGAACTCAATTGATCATCTTCAATTCTGATTTTTGATTTATAATGATTATGGACATCTACCTATGTGGTTGCCTGAAATTCCAGCTGGATCTTCTTTAATTTCCTCGAGCCATCGGATCTTAAAGGATTGAGTCCTTTGGGTGAATGCCTTTACTACCCATTCATCTAGTACTGCCGGCAAAAAATCCTTTCCTTTTGGAACTGGATCACGAACTCTTAAAGCAATTTAGATTCTCCTTGAGTGATTCTGAATATATTTGCCATCCTGGCTTGGACTTTCCTTACCCCAGCATGAGTTTTTATGAAAGAATCTACAAGCATTTCAAAAGAATCAATTGAATGGTCATGTAAAATAGAATACCACATTAAAGCTCCCTTTGTTAGACTTCACCAAATTTCTTTAGAAAAATAGATTCGATCTCATGCGCATCCAAGTCATTTCCCTTTACAACCATAGTGTAAGTTGTGATGTGCTCATGTGGATATGAAGTTCCATCATACTTCGGAAAATCCAACATCTTGAAACTTTTGGGAATCAACTCTGGGGCTACACTTGGTTTGAACGATAATTGGGTATACTTGTTTGATTCTGGGCCCTTCAATATCAGAAGTTCCCCTGGGATCTGATCCATCCGAGCGTGGAATGCTTTAGCATTTTGATCCATCCGATCATTTATGTCATGCCCCAAACCTGAAGGGACGTGGCCAGCACCCGGTACCATACTCGGCCCGAGCGTACCACTCTGTAACTGTGAACTCTAGAGGAATAACCCTCAACCTACGCTGATGAGACCATATTCTGAATCATCTGAAAATATCATTTGTCTCATCTAAGGGGTAAACATACCCAAAAACTCATATATATATATATATATATNATTTCTGATCTCGGCTATCGATTGCTTCTTCTGCTTTATCGAAGGGAAAGTCTAGTCCAAACTTAACTTGTGGACATCCACTTCCAGCAGAATACCTGTCATATCTAAATGAGACAATGAAAAACAATCAATGTTAGATTTTAAGAATTCAATAATTCTAAGCCTGCGTTCGGGGCTCAACCCTATTTCCAAGTAAACCTCTGTTTTCTAGAAATTCCATGAACAAAACAATTTGTTCAATGCTTCTGCGGTTGACTTTGTTGCGTTTGTTTCTTTCGGTACCTGATAAAAATCTGATGTCTTTTTTTTTCCATCACCTTCAATAGGGACCGGAAGAGAAGTATACACTAGTTCCTGTAGTTGCTATTTACTGATTCCCTCCACTTTACTGCTAGATAAGGTGACTGCATTCATTTCTCTTGCAGCAAGTTGATCTCCTCTAATCTGTTTGACCCTATCCAGTGTAGGGAACTTTATTAATTGATGGTAAGTTGATATCACAACCTTTATTTCATTGATCCATGGTCTACCAAGGATCACATTATAGCCCATATGGCCATCCACAACTTTGAACAATGTGGATTTCGTCACCCCTTCACCATAGGTAGGTAAAACGATCTCACCTCAGGTTATTACAATTGTTAAATCCAAAAGCTTTATTGCCGGAACTATGTTTTCGGTTAACTTCGCTTGTCCAAAAACCTCAATTGGATGATATTGGCTGAACTACCTGGATCAACCAACACACGTTTAATTTTAAAATCTAAAATATTAAGAGATATTACCAGAACATCATTGTGCGGTAAAATAAGGTCATTTGCATCTTCCTTCGTGAAGGTGATTTCATCATCCTCCGATGCTTTCCGAATTCTCTTGCCATGAGTGACTGATATCTTCGTCTTTTTAGCAACCAAAAATATCACCCCAATAGCTTCAACCCTACCAAAGATCACGTGAATCGTTAGGCGAGGAGACCCAGTGGCTGGTTTTGCCGGTTCTATTGCATCTCGACTCCTCCCATAATTGTTCTTAGCCCGGTCACTCAAAAATTTTCTAAGGTGACCGTTTTTCAATAGCATCGCCACTTCTTCACGAAGGTGCCAGTAGTCTTTAGTTCTATGGCCATGTGTTCTGTGGAATTCACACCACAAATAGGATCGCTCTGATTGGGATATGATGGAATTGATTTCGGGAACCTTGACTCCTTGATATTTCTCATAGCTGAAACCACCTCTACCAGACTAATATTGAAATTGTAATTTGATAACCGGGGATATCTTAAATCCCGAGACCCCGATGACTCTTTATCCTGCAATGTCCTACTAGTTCGACCACGATCCGTCCTTCTATTCGGTCTGATTCTTTTCGATGACTGAAAACTTTTAGCTCTACGCCCATCATATCTTTCATTTGATAAATAAGGTTAAAAACTATTCCTAGATGATCTCCAGTCCGCATCAGAATTATGTTTGAATGTTTCCTGATTCCAATCGCGATTACGACCCTTGGATGA
>AWOL01S0065277.1:3773-16251 GCA_000715115.1 Nicotiana otophora
CTGTCGTAGTAGGCTCGCTCATAGGCACTCAGCCATACCAGGCTCTGTATCTCGGCTATTCTGGGCTCGCTCATAGGCGCTCGACCACAGTAGGCTCGGTATATAACTTACCATCTGATCATAGGTTGCCCAATAGGGGCTTGCCCACCGATTATAGCTCCAAGGTGGTTAAACTATTGTAATACTGTATATATATAGACCCTCCGCTCTCTTGACTGGATGTAGACAATATTCAATTGAATATGAAGTCCCGATAAGAGAGAATACTGTAACTTATGAGACTAGGATAATGTATATAAATTCGGGAGTATGAACTTCTCTTTATGCCTCGTTATCAAATATATGTAATTATGAGATCATTCCAAAATGAAGGAAAGGTCTAGCCTTAACATACCTGAGCCGATTCTCTTGACAATTGCTCTAATACACGCCAATTGTGACAAAACACGTAACGGCGGATTGAAGTAGGGAAAAATCCGTATGATATTCTTGAGAAAGATTGTACCGTACTTTCTTAGAATCGCAAAATCTCACGTTGCTAAGTATTAAGTAGTCTTGTATGAGATTTGTTTCTCGCAAATCCCATATGTAATTCGTATGGAATTATAAATGATTTTGACAATTCACCAGCTCCAACTATTGTCAAATCACATATGAAATCTTTCTGAAATGTATGCTTGCATCTTCTAATCTTAAGGGGATAGGCAAACATTATCTTGCATGTGTTGAGAGAAATGGATATTATTATACAAACTTTTATCAGAAGGCTAAAGAGAATGTGAATCACTTTGTATGCTTTAACAATGTGACACCTTGTTACATAGTATATGAGTCACTTATTGGATTTATTATCCACTTCATGGGCTGCCACGTTGGTTCCTTTAACCTTATCCAAATAATTCACCTTTTCCTTAATTAACTCATTAATCCCCTCATTAATCCCCTCATTAATCCAATAATTAACCAATTACCCACATAATTAAGAATTATCTCAAATTACTTAAAATACTACTTACTTTTATCACACTTTATACACCTTACTATCATGGTCATATGGTACCTTATATGGTACTAGTCCATAAATACCGGGTATTGTAGCTCGGACCGTATTTTATCCCAAATTGTCAAACTTCAACGAAACTCATTTTCTTCGATTTTCTTACCCTCTCACCTTCACGAATGTACTTATCCCTTATTTGAAATAGCATCATACTTATAATCCCAAAATAATCTCATTCTCAAGCTTTCGTCGATTAACTTACGACGAAACTTTAACGTACAAAAATGCGGGATGTAACATCTCATTTCCGAGTTTTCATCAATTTATTTATGGCATACTTTCACGTACGAAAATATGGGGTGCAACGGGTCTCACTTCAGCCAGGCATGGATATTCCGAAAGATATTTCGAAGACAGCATTCAGGACCAGATACAGGCACTTTGAGTTTCGTGTTATGTCATTTGATTTGACCAATGCCCCAGCAGTATTCATGGATTTGATGAACCGTGTGTTCAGACCATTTTTAGATCTATTCATAATTGTATTTATTGATGATATATTGGTTTATTCTCGTTTAGAGGTTGAGCATGTAGATCATTTGCGTACGGTGCTCAGAGTTCTAAAAAAAGAGGAGTTGTACGCAAAACTCTCTAAATGTGAATTCTGGTTGAATTCTGTAGCTTTCCTTGGACATATCATTTCAAGTGAGGGTATCCGGGTTGATACCCAAAAGATTGAGGCAGTGAAGACTTGGCCTAGACCCACGACACCGACGGAGGTTCGTAGATTCCTCTGTTTGGCAGGGTATTACAGGAGATTTGTAGAGAGATTTTCTTCCATTTCAGCACCATTGACAAAGTTGATTTGGGAGGGAGCTAAGTTTCAATGGACTGATGCTTGTGAACGGAGTTTCCAAACATTGAAGGACAGATTAAATTCAGCACCGGTTCTAACGCTCCCAGAAGAGACCGATGGTTATGCTATCTATTGTGATGCTTCTGTCATTGGATTGGGTTGTGTACTGATGCAGCATGGTAAGGTACTTGCTTATGCTTCTAGACAACTAAGAAAGCACGAGAAGAATAACCCGACCCATGATCTAGAGTTAGCCGCGGTGATTCATGCACTAAAGATGTGGACGCACTATTTGTATGTCATTCATGTTGATATCTATATGGATCATAAGAGCCTTCAGTATATATTCAAGCAAAAGGAATTGAATTTATTATGCAAAAGGAGATGGTTAGAGCTGCTGAAAGATTATGACGTTGATATTTTATAGCATCTAGGGAAGGCGAATGTAGTAGCCAATGCCCTCAGCCATAGGTCTATGGGTAGCATGTCATATTGACAGCCAGAGAAGAGTGGAATAGCCCGTGAGATTCATCATCTAGCTAGTCTTGGAGTTCGATTACTGGACTCAGGTGGTACTGAAATTACTATTCAGGACACGGCAACATCCTCTTTAGTAACTGAAGTGATGGAACGCCAGTACGAGGATCTTGTGTTAGCTCATTATAGGGATACTTCCTCAGAAGGAGAAGATATCATTAGAGATTATAGGATATGGGGTCCTGAGATATCGAGGACGATTATGTGTCCCTAATGTTGCAGGGCTGCACCGATAGGTTATGGGAGAGACTCACTATTCTCGTTATTCTGTCCATCCAGGAGCAACAAAGATGTATCATGATATCAGAGAATTATATTGGTGGGATGGGATGAAAAAGGATATAGCGGAGTTAGTTGCTCAGTGCCCTAACTATTAGCAGGTTAAGATTGAGCATCAAAAACCCGGTGGATTATTGCAGGCTATGGAGATTCCGACTTGGAAATGGGAAGTAATTAATATGGATTTCATCGTAGGCTTACCTCGTACCTAGCGTAAGTTTAATTCTATATGGGTGATTGTTGATAGACTTATAAAATCAGCCCATTATCTGTCCATTAAGACTACATATTCCGCAGAAGATTATGCAAGGCTTTATATTAAGGAGATAGTACGACTTCATGGTGTTCCTATATCTATTATCTCGGATAGAGGTGCTCAGTTTACAGCTAATTTCTGGAGGTTGAGCGTACTATTCAGACACTTGAGGATATGTTACGAGCTTGTGTGATAGACTTCAAGGGTAGCTTGGATGATCATCTGTCGCTTATTGAGTTTGCGTATAATAATAGCTATCATTCCAGTATTCAGATGGCTCCATACGAAGCTCTTTACGGACGGAAGTGTAGGTCGCCTTTAGGATAGTTCAATGTTGGGGAAACTAAGTTAGTAGGACTAGAGTTAATACAACAGGCAACCGAGAAGATTAAGCTTATACAGGAAAGGCTATTAGCAGCTCAAAGCTGTCAGAAGTCTTATGCAGATAATTGATGACGAGACTTGGAGTTTCAGGTTGACGACTGGGTATTCCTAAAGGTATCACCGATGAAAGGTGTTATGCATTTGGTAAGAAAGGAAAACTTAGACCTCGGTACATTGGACCGTATAAGATCATACGTAAGGTAGGTCATGTAGCATATGAGTTAGACTTGCCATATGACTTGGAGTCTGTACATCCAGTCTTTCATGTATCTATACTTCGTAAATGTATCGGAGATCTTTCCAAAATCGTGTCAGTTGATGATGTTCAGGTCACAGAGCATCTATCATATAAGAAAACTCCCATTGCTATACTAGATAGACAGGTTCGGAGAATGAGGACTAAAGACGTAGCTTCGGTGAAAGTACTTTAGAGAAACAAAAATGTGAAAGAAATGACTTGGGAAGCTGAAAAGGACATGAAGTCTAGGTATCCTCATATGTTTCCTCTTCCAGAGGAGGATCTGACTGAGACATCACAGCCTTAAGGTATGAGTGTGGATTATTGTGTTAATTATTTTCATTGGTCGTGTGTGGCCATTGTCGTGATTGATGATTGTGGCAATATATGGCATTGCATTATTGAGGAGGAAACTCCCATTGCTATACTAGATATACAGGTTCGGAAATCGAGGAATAAAGACGTAGCTTCGGTGAAAGTACTTTGGAGAAACAAAAATATTGAAGAAATGACTTGGGAAGCTGAAGAGGACATAAAGTCTAGGTATCCTTATTTGTTTCCTCTTCCAGAAGAGAATCCGACTGAGACATCACAGCCTTAAGGTACGGGTATGGATTATTATGTTAATTATTTTCATTGGTCGTGTGAGGCCACTGTCATGGTTGATGATTGTGGCAATATGTGGCATTGAGTTATTGAGTTTTCTACAGGAAGGGTTGGTAGTAGTGCTGTTATAAAGGCGACTCTGCTAAATTTTATATAGATCCCGGGGAGTTAAACATTCGAGGACGAATGTTTCTAACGGGGGAAGGATGTTACATTTCGCGTTTTCGTACGTTAAAGTTTCGTCGAAAGTTAATTGACGTAGACTCGAGAATAATATTATTTTTGAGGTTATAAGCATTTGTGCCGTTTATAACAGGCGATAAGTAAGTGTCGTGAAGGTTAGAGGGTAAACAAATCAAAGAAAATGAGTTTCGTTGAAGGTTGTCAATTTGGGATAAAATACGGTCCGAGCTATAATACCCGGTATTTATGGACTAGTGTCATACAAGGTACCACATGACCTTGATAGTAAGGTGTATAAGGTATGTTAAAAGTGAGTATTATTTTAAGTAATTTGAGATAATTCTTAATTATGTGGATTATCAGTTAATTATAGATTTTAAGTGGGAGATTAACATGTAATTGGATTTGTGGATAAAGCTTAAGGGGGACACCATCCCAACGTGGCAGCAGCTATGCCCAATTAAGTGACTCTTTGCTCACAAAACAAGGTGGCACATTTAGAGGAACTCTTGGCTAAGTCATCACCTAAGTGGGGGCCACGCCCACTAAGGGAAAGGTCTTCTCAATTTCACAAAGAGAGATATCATATGGAATGGCAACGTGATTGCTTCAGCAAAAGTCATACAACATTATTTAATAGCAGCATGAGATTTAATTGTAAGAGAGCACGGTACAATCTTTCTCAAGAATATCATACGAATTTTTCCCTACTTCGATCCGCCGTTACGTGTTTTGTCGCAATTAACATGTGTTAGAGGGATTGTCAAGAGAATTGGTTCAGGTATGTTAAGGCTATCCCTTCTTTCTTTTTGGGATGATTCATACGATACAAACGAAACGAGCAAATGCACAGCTTTCATAAATGACTCTATTCATAAAAGTACTAGGGGTGTTTATATTCTTGATTCTCCATGTGACTTATTATTATATGTTCTGTTCATAGGTCTCAGAAAAATACATAATTGATAAAGTTTATCCGAAAGGCATATTGATCTTATAAGATTCCGAGAAATTTTATTAACATATTTCTTATGCATTTCATTAATTTACATATACATTGACCCATGACCAGATGGAGTTATATACGCGTATATCATATATATGGGATATGGGAAAAGGTTACGGCGTTATATAAGCACCACCACCTGATCAGTTGATATATGTTGATAATTTTTCCCACAGTGGCCGAGATGATATGATGGGATGCCCTCAGAGGCTTGATGATGTTATGTACACCTATACCTATGCATGATACGACATTTATATGCACATGCATGACATTATAAATATTTTAGGATTCACAAAGTTATTTAGACTTACAGGTGGAATTTTTTACTCCATGTTTCATTTATGTCATTTATGGATAGATTTTCATGCCTTACATACTCGGTACATTATTTGTACTGACGTCCCTTTTTCCTGGGGACGCTGCGTTTTATACCCGCAGGTACAGGTAGACAAGCTGACGGTCCCCAATTTTAAGATCCTTGTTCAGCGAGAGTTGGTGTGCTCCACTTGATACGGAGCTGTTATTAGTTTTGGTACGCTACTTTTGTATGTAGATATGGGTACGACGGGGCCCAGTCCCATCCTTTATACAGTTGTACACTCTATTAAAGGTATGTAGACAGTCATGTATAGTTGGATAGTATGTGGCCTTGTTGGCTTCCAGTTTTGGATATATAGTTGTCTATCGCAACCTTGTCGGCTCGCCCTACCGTATTCCGTATTTATATGTATATATGTCTTTTAGACATGTTTTCCTCACGTATGTTATTCACGTGCTTCAGCAGTTTAATGGAAAATATTATTCATGACCTACCCAATTCATGTTTATATCTTAGACGTATGCTTAGGGGTGTTCAACAGGTAGGACTTGGGCACTCGTCATGGTCCATCGATTTGGGTCGTGACATACACAAACACGGCACAGCTGCATCGTGCAACCCAATTCAATTGCGTACCGTTGCGGTGTCCAACCCAATCTAACATAACATTATTACGGCGTGCAACCCGATCCAAGAATATCAATCCACATAAGAATACCCGTTGAGCAATAATTCTCATACTCACCAAACACAGGTGTGTCAGCAACAAGCACTTAAGGTGCATAAACATAACCATGGGGTGATGGATGGTATAATATACTACGAAAAAAGATAGGCAAGACTAAGGTGCAATAAGCAAATCGACATTCCAAGAGCCATCTTGCTCATACATCGCCACAAGACCTAAACGGGGCCACAACATGCATGTGAATAATCAAGTAATCTCACAACCCATCATAGCATTAGAAAGTAACACATGAAATAGATCATGGCATGAATAAGATCAAGTACACCCAATGACACATTCATAATAATTGTTGTGCAGGGTAAGCAAATCCAACCCAGTGTAGAATACCCATTCTCATTAGGCTTACCAATAGTCCCCAAACCAATTCAAACTTTTTCGAAATAAGTAAATAGCCTTCCACAAGTCCATAGTGACCCTATCCATGACACATACAACGAGTTGTAAATCCCCTTTTTAATGCAACACGGTATAGTTGTTTCTTATGCTTTAAGGCAGCTGAGGAAACATGAGTAGAATTACCCGACTCATGACCTGGAGTTAGCGGTTGTCATATTTGCTCTAAATATATGGTGCCAATATTTGTATGGAGTTCATGTCGACATATATACATATCATAAGAGTTTACAATACATATTCAAGCAAAAAGAATTGAATTTGAGACAGCGGAGATGGCTTGAAATGTTAAAGGACTATGATGTGGATATTCTATACGTCCCCAGTAAGGCAAACGTTGTGGCTGACTCATTGAATCAAAAGTCTATGGGCATTTTAATGCATGTGGAAACTGATACAATAGAGATGACTAAGGACTTGTACCAGTTGCCAAATTTAAGTGTACGATTGCGTGGTACCGTCGACGGAGGAACCATAGCATAGAATACCGTTAAATCCTCATTAGTGGTTGAAGTAAAGGCACGACAATCCGATGATCTCGTCTTGGTGAAAATAAGAGAAAGAATTCCCTTTCAGAAGAAACAACTATTCGAGCTATCTGAGGATGGAATCCTTAAATATAAGGGTCGTTTGTGTGTGCCCGATGTCAGGTGAGTCCGAGGATAGATCATGGCAGATATTCACCAATCCCGGTATTCTATTCATCCAGAGTCAACAAAAATGAATCATGACCTTTGTCAGCTCTACTGGTGGAACGAAATGAAGAGGAACATTACTGAATACGTTGCCCAGTGTCCAAATTACCAACAAGTTAAGATTGAACACCAGAAGCCAGGGGAATTGCTTCAGAATCTGGAAATCCCGACCTAGAAATGGGAGATAACCAATATGGATTTTGTTACTGGATTAGCGTTCTCGCCGCAAACTCGATTCCATATTTGTTCTTGTGGATAGACTCACCAAATCAGCTCATTTCCTACTTGTCAAGACTACCTTCTCGGTTGAGGATTCTGCTAAGTTATATATTAAGGAAATAGTTCGACTTCATGGAATTCTGATTTCAATTATATCAGACAGAGATGCTCAAATTACAGCTATCTTATGGAGATCATTTCAGAAAGGCTTGGGTATGCAGATCAATCTTAGCACAGCTTTCCACCCACAGATAGATGGTCAGGCCTAGTGCACTATTCGAACACTCAAGGACATGTTACGAGCCTGTGTACTAGACTTCGAGGGAAGTTGTGAAGAACCTCTACCACTCATTAAGTTTGCTTACTGTCACGATCCAAATCGGGGGGCCGCGACGGGTACCCGGTGCCTTCCTCATCTGAGTACTAACGTAACATATCTTTCTTATCACACCGTCATAGGTAAATGGGCTCTAGGGCCATCATAAGTGTTACATCCCGCATCTCGTACGTTAAAGTTTCACCGTAAGTTAATCGACGTAAGCTAGGGAATGAGATTATTTTTGAGGTTATAAGCATTTATGCTATTTATAACAGGCGATAAGTAAGTGTCGTGAAGGTTAGAGGGTAAACAAATCAAAGAAAATGAGTTTTGTTGAAGGTTGTCAATTTTGGATAAAAAAACGGTCCGAGCTATAATACCCGGTATTTATGGAATAGTGCCATACAAGGTACCACATGACCATGATAGTAAGGTATATAAAGTATGTTAAAAGTGAGTAGTATTTTAAGTGATTTGAGATAATTCTTAATTATGTGGATAATTGGTAATTATTGATTTTTAGTGGGAGATTAACTTATTAATTAGAATCTTGAAAGCTTAATGGAGATATCCCCCCCCCCCCAGCATGGCAGCAAGCTATATGTGGATCAAAGCCCAATTAGTGACTCTTTACTTACATAACAAGGTGGCACATTAAGAGAAATTTTTGGCTAAGTTATCACCTAAGTGGGCCCCACACCCACTAAGGTAAAATACCTCTCAAATTCTCAAAGAGAGATGCTTATATCCAATCTACAAAGTAACTTATCTTCCACAACAAAATTCATACGAGATTATATTACATAATAGCAACGGGATTTGCAATTCTAAGGGAGCTCGGTATAATCTTTCTCAAGAATATCATACGGATTTTTCTCTACTTCGATCTCGCCGTTACATGTTTTATCGTGATTGACCGGTGTTAGCGGGATTGTCAAGAGAATCGGATCAGGTATGTTAAGGCTATCCCTTCTTTCCTTTTGGTATAATTCATACGATTCAAACGAAACAAGCAAACGCACATCTTTCATAAATACCTCTATTCATAGAAGCACTAGGGGTGCCTATGTTCTTGAATTCCCATGTGTTTTATTTAATATATCTTCTGTTCATCGGTCTCATAAAAATACGTAATTGATAAAATTTATCCGAAGACATATCGAGTTTATGACATTCCACGAAATCTTATTAACTCACTTCTTATGCCTTTCATTCATTTATACATCTACATAGACCCATGACCAGATGGCATTATATACGTATATATTATACGTATATGGGATATGGGTATCATGACCCAAACCAATGGACCATCACGAGTGCCCGAGTCCTACCTGCCGAACACCTCTAAGCATGCGTTTAAGATATAAACATGAATTAAGGGAAGATCATGGATAATATCTGTCAATAAACTGCTGAATTACATGAATAACATACGTGAGGAAAATATGTCCAAATATATATATATATATATATATATATATATATATATACGGAATACGGTAGAGCGAGTCGACAAGGCTGCTATAGACAACTATATATCCAAAACTAAAAACCGACAAGGCCACATACTATTCAACTATACATGACTGTCTACAGACCTCTAATATAGTGTACAACTGTATAAAGGATGGGATTGGGCCCCATCATACCCATACATGTATAGAAACGCATCATACCAAAACTCAAAGCAGCTCCGGATCAAATGGAGCACACCAACTCTCACTGATCAAGGATCCTAAGAAGGGGGACCGTCAGCCTGTCTACCTGCACCTGTGGGCATGAAACGCAGGCCCCGGGAAATATGGACGTCAGTTCAAATAATGTACTGAGTATGTAAGGCATGAAAATCAGTACATAAAAGACATAGATGAAATATGGAGTAAAGAATTCCGCCTGTAAGTCTAAATAACTTTGTGAATCCTAAAACATTTATAATGTCATACACATGCATATAAATGTCGTATCATGCATAGGTATAGGTGTACATAACATCATCAAGCCTCTAAGGGCATCCCATCATATCATCTCGGCCACTTTGGGCAAAATCATCAACATATACCAGCTGATCAGGTAGTGGTGCGTATATAACGCCATAATCTTTTCCCATATCCTATATACATATAATATATGCGTATATAACGCCATATGGTCATGGGTCAATGTACATTATAAATGAATGAAATGCATAAGAAATACGCTAATAAGATTTATCGGAATGTCATAAAATCAATATGCCTTTCGGCTAAACTTTATCAACTACGTATTTTTCTGAGACCCAAGAATAGAAGATATAATAATAATTCACATGGGGAATCAAGAACATAGGCACCCCTAGTACTTTTATGAATAGAGGCATTTATGAAAGCTATGCGTTTGTTCGTGTCACGATACAAACTGATGGGCCGTGACGGGCACCTGGTACCTTACTCAACCGAGTATCAATGTTACATATCATTCTTATCATACTGTTATTTGCAAATGGGCCAAACGGGCCGTCATGGGTTAACCAGAATAAACATAAGGGAATACTCAATATAGGACGACCCAATCTGATATAAAAACTTATACATGCGACAAAGGTCCTATAAGATAAAAAATACACTGAACATAGGCCGACAAGGCCGTACAATATTTCACGTACACGACATATGTCTACAAGCCTCTAAGAATACCTAAATGTCATAAAGGTCGAGATAGAGTCCCGCCATACCAATCAACACATGTCCTAATCGTAATGACCAATAACCACTCCGGAGCAAATGGAGCGCACCAACATCTTCCGCTGAGCTGATAGCCTACTTGGAGGACTCTCGACATGTCTATCGAGACCTGCGGGCATGAAACGCAGCGTCCCCAGGTAAAGGGACGTCAGTACAAATAAAGTACCGAGTATGTAAGGAATGCAAATCAGTAAATAATAGACATGAGAGAAACTTGGAGTAAAAGACTCGACATGTACGTCTGTATAGCACTGTGAATCATTTCATCCTTTATAATGTCATGCATATGCGTATAAATGTCATACCATGCATAGGTATATGTGTTCATAACATCATCAAGCCTCTGAGGACATCCCATCATATCATTTCGGCCACTGCGGGCAAATCATCAATGTATACCAGCTGATCAGGTGGTAGTGCGTATATAATGCCATAACCTTTTCCCATATCCCATATACATATAATATACGCATATATAACGCCATCTATTCATGGGTCAATGTGCATGTATAAATGCATGAAATGTATACGAATTACGTTAATAGGATTTCTCGGAATATCATAAATATCAATATGCCTTTCGGATAAACTTTATCCAATACGTATTTTTCTGAGACCCATGAACAGAAGATATAATAATAATTCACATGAGGAATCAAGAATATAGACACCCCTAATATTTCTATGAATAGAGTCATTTATGGAAATTGTGCATTTACTCATTTCGTTCGTGTCGTATAGATCATGCCAAAAGAAAGAAGGGATAGCCTTAACATACCTGAGTCGATTCTCTTGACAATCCTTCTAACACACCTAAATTTTGACAACACTTAACGGTGGATCGAAGTAGGGAAAAATCCGTATGATGTTCTTGAGAAAGATTTCACCATACTCTCTTAATATTGCAAAATCTCACGTTAATTAAGGTGCTCAAAAATCTCGGGTTTTGAACTGTTGGAGACGCTATGGGACATCATATTTTGAATTCCTTAAGATTCTTGAAATTTCACATCAATTAAAAATGGAGATGTGATTCTTATGTCTTTAAGACATATATCGGTTCTCTTTTTCCAAAGTGATATATGACTCACTTTATTATAAGACTTTTCCAATTCTCACATTCTAGTCTTGCCACATATTTTGATGGCTTAAGAGTCATACATGGGGATGGAGGGGGCTGCCACGTAATTGGTCATAAGACTTATCAAAAAGTCATCCATTTAATTCCTTAATCACTTCATTAATCCCTCACTAGTCCTTTAATTAACCAATTATCCACATAATTAAGAATTATCTCAAATTATATAAAATGATACTCACTTTTAATACATTTTATGCACCTCACTATCATGGCCATGTGGTACCTTGTATGGCATTAGTCCATAAATACTGGGTATTTTAGCTCGGGCCATATTTTATCCCAAAATGTCAAACTTCGACGAAATTCATTTTCTTCGATTTGCTTACCCTCTCGGTTGACAAGGTGGGTTGCTCTGATGGTAAGCACCCTCCACTTCCAACCAAGAGGTTGTGAGTTCGAGTCACCCCAAGAGCAAGGTGGGGAGTTCTTGGAGGGAAGGATGCCGAGGGTCTATTGGAAACAGCCTATCTACCCCAGGGTAGGGGTAAGGTCTGCGTACACACTACCCTCCCCAGACCCCACTAGTGGGATTATACTGGGTTGTTGTTGTTGTTGTTGTTGTTGTATATTCCT
>AWOL01S0065278.1:12116-27377 GCA_000715115.1 Nicotiana otophora
CCCCGTTCCTGCCCCTCCCCCCCACCCTCCCAGAATACCAAAGTTTGAAACTCACCACATCCCGCGCCTTATCTCCTACCCACGTAGTCTCTTGTACACAAGCTATATTAATCGTCCTTTTCTCGAGAATCTTTTCAAACTCTACAGATTTTCAGTCAAATTTCCTATGTTACAAGACCCCACTCTCAGCCTAGTAGCTCCCTTAGCCCTCTTACTCCTTACCCCCTGCGCCCCTCCCCCGCGCTGACACCCCCTAGGACAAAACTTTACCCTACCGTCGGTCACCAAAGCCACTATAATCTAGGAGTCACTACGCAAGCCCTATCCCAAAAATAAGCGACAAAAATAAAATGAATTATCAAAATATAATCTACCACTAAAGGTCGCAAATTAGGTGAAGAAATAAAATAAAGGAACTAACGGAAAATATAATCTACAACTAAAGGTTAGAAAAACAGGTGAAGAGATAAAACAAAGGAATTAAAGGAACTATAATCTACAACTAAAGGATAGAAAAATAGGTGAAGAAATACAATACAAGAGCTAAAGGGGGCAATAATCTACAACTAATGGTCACAAAGAAAATGTGCAAAACTAGAATAGAACTACTATGGAATATTTAAAATAAAGATTTAAAATATAAACAAGTATGCAAAGCTATCGCTAATGCGATTAATTTGACAATGCTAGGGTAGATACTAATTAAAGATTTAAGAAAAAAATAGGCAGGCAAGGAGATACAATTACGCCAAAATATCATACTATTAAAATATCAAGATAAGAGAGGAACAATAGAACCTGGATTGCAACCCTTGAAATTAACAAACATCTGGTCGGCGGTGATGGATTGCGACGAGCTGGAATAACTCTAAGTATTTCTCATTCAAATAGGAAGAAGAAACTTCGAATATTTTTGTGCTTTCTCTAGAATTTAGACCAACCAAGAAATCGGCGAGAATTGACCAGAATCTGAATCGGAATCGGCTAAGAAGCTGATGCGAAGTTGCAATACCCAGCAAGAATGTAAAGCGTCTCCTCTAAAGAGTATATCCAACAATCTTCAGAATGGCGGAAGTAATCAACAAACGAATGTGATGTATTGGAAGCCTCTCTTTTACATAACATAACAAGTAATCGGCAGGAAGTAGTCAACTAATAACTTTGAATCTTTTCTCTTTACAGAATATCAAGAAATTAACAATCTTTATCTTTGTACCAATGTATCAAACCAGACTAAGGTGTCAGAACAAATCTCTTATAATCACAAGACAAAACCCAGAAACCTGATTGAACAATCGCCCACAGAATCGAAGGAACCCAATTTGTCTTCTTCGTTGAGAACTCGTTCGAAAAATTTCAACTCAAAACCCTAGAAAATCAGTTCAAATCGATCCTAATCTTCAGCTTTCACCTCGTATCAGTGTTTACAACCAAAATCTCAAACACCTAGCCAACTTTGAACCCTAATTTTCATATTTTCAAACGACCCAGCTTCTTCGAGGAACTCAACAACGACGGTTTTACAAAATTGTAATAAGTTGATAGGTAAAAGTTTCAAATCTTTTCTCTACTTTGGACCGGCTTCATTTATTAATCCGCACAGAAATTTTGTGTATATACAAAAAGTCCGTCGTCGGAGCAATTATGAAGGTATATTAACTCTACCTTGTTGTATTCTCTAATTTCAATAATTAACTCTAAGCAAGTAAAATAATAGTTTTTAATGATCAAATGTATTCCTTTATGTACCTTTTTTCACTTAGTTGATACTTGCTGATTTTGGACAAAAATTTTGTCAACAATCAGATGATCCAAGAACTTTTTTATTGAGTACTTTAATTAAAAATATTACAGTATATGGCTCTATGCACTAGTTAATATTCAAGCCGAATAAATTGAAATTACCAGACCGAATAAACCGAAACCGAAGGGAGAAAATTCGAACCATACCGAATGTAATTAGATATGGTATTGGTATAACATTTTAAGAAACTGAATACCGAAATGACTAAATACCGTATCATACCAATCGATGAACATCCTAGTTAAACTATTCGAGAAAATGCTACGTATTCATAGGGCCGGCTTTAGTATAAGGCATCTAAAGCAAAGGCCTTAGGCCCCAAAATTATGAAGGCCCCATTTTTTACTAGTAATGATTTAATTTTTCTTTAAGCATTCAGTACTTTTGATGAAAAAATACAATATTTGTATTAAAAAGGAAAATAAAATTTTGTTTTAATGATGATTCTGATAGTTGGGTGTTACTTACAGGAGAATATGTTTGGAGATCTAATATGAAGGAAAAATATCAAGGGAGGTAAAAAAGCTACTCGATATAAATTCTAGAGCATTTTATACAGCATGTGGTTTTTATAATCTAAATTTGGTACGCTATGACATGGTTATCTTGTTCGCAAGCTATATTATTCTTTGGAGTAGTACAATCTGTTTATTCACTGTGTTCTCCTTCTATACTAGCGATGAAATATTTGAAAAGATAGTGTACCTAGTATGTATATGGGTAAAATCGGGGATAGAGTTACCCTCGATTTTTCGTTGTGAAACGAGTAACGATGTTACTTGTTACTGCCTTGAGTGAGATCGAAGATACCCACAGATCGGAATCAGGAATAGACGAACGATACAACGGGTCTTGAGCATGGCCAAATCCGAAAAAAATCAAGCTCGAGTGAGATGAAGAATCGAGAGTAAAGCAAATACGATTAAAGGAGATAAACGGGAGTCAAAATATCCGCTATCAGCCAGGTATTGCAACGCGAATCATGTTCGGTATTGGTTGTGGATCATATTTTTGTGGGAAAGAAGGAAAGAAAAGATTTTTACCTTATTTAAACTTTTATTAGGGTTAAAACTCCTTTACTATATAAAGAGGAGGATCCCTTCCTTGTTTGGCACGGTATTGTTTTACATATGAGAAGGCAATAAAATTTACTTTGGCTCTCAAAACAATTGTTTTATGTGTTCTTCAGTTGTTCATTATTTTATTTGGATCTGAGCTCTATTTCGAAGGCTCAATCGAGACTGACCGTTGGTACTTAAGCTAACTATAAGGCTTAATTACTACGTCACTTTGGTTTGATCGTTTTATTTCATTCAATTCAATTATTTATTATATCTAGATCATTTGCGTTAAATTAAAACACATATCCTTTAAATCGCATACAATATTTAATTGATATCCATTTTAAGGGTAAACATAGTCTAACACTTAAATCATCGTCACAAGCACTATAGAAAAATCATATTAAAAGTATAAATTAATAAGATTTCAAACTCCATAAATAAGTCTTTATTGAAATTAGTAGAAGCTAGTGTGGATCTTAAGACTAAAAGTGAAGCTTAATATTTTGTAACATATGAGCTTGAAACTTTTGAGTAAAAGTTTAGGCCTCTTCTTAAAATTTGATTTTAGGCCCCCAAATATGATTGAACTTCCCTAGCGTATTCAACTAACAAAATCACGATTCTACTTATTTTGAAAAATAATTTTAAAAAAAAGGTAGTGTAAAGTAATCTTTAAATCAAATTAATTGTATAAAAAGTAAAATCTCGAGATCCACGGTGCACTTTGTATTTGTAAACTAACGGACAATGACCTCGCTCAACTCTTTTTTTTTGTGTTATTCCATTGTTCGTTCCTCGATAAACTATTACTTCTATACTTCCTAGTTGCTATATCTGAGTCGGATTTTGGATTTAAACTTTATAAGTCAGTTTTGAAGGTTTTCATCATTGAATCTATTTATTTTTAAAATTATGGATTAATATCTATTATTTATTATAATTTTAATAATATTTTACACATAAATGTATATATGCTCCGTATCAAAAGTTATGAATTCAATTGAATCCGATGTCAAAAGGCTAGATCCGCCTCTGAGTTTATATGGAGTTGTTTGACAATCCACGAAAGTTATGAAAGAAAAAAATGTATTTAAAATATACAAATACAATTTTAGATATATAATGTCATTTCTTTTGAAATAACTTTTAAAAAAATGGGTCATATAAATTGCGATTGAAGAGAGTACTTTTGTGATGTTTTATACGTCAATGCCACACAAGAGAGGAGGGTGATTTATGTGGTATCTAATTTTCGCGTGTACTGACTACAGAAGGACCTGGTTCTTCTAAGTGTTCCTTAACCTACTGTTGCTAAATTAGTAAATGCGAAAGTAAAGAACATAAGTATTTTTACGTGAAAAATACCCGGCTCGAAAGGTGAAAAAAGAATACGACCTACTACTCAGTATAATTTTTTCCAACACTTCACTAAATCAATGAGCCAAAACAGTATTTACAAAACTTTTTTGTAAACCTAAGGATTAATTCTAATATGTCAACCTGTCTCTAACTATTGCGACAACTTCAAGTTAATTCTAACTAGAATACTCAGAGTACCTATTACAATTGGCTCTAGATAAAGCTGAAAGGTACAAATTGAAAATTATCTACTACAATTGAATAAGCATAAAAGACAGACACTTGGAACTGGTTCTTCTATCTGGTTCATGTAGCTTCAGGTTCGCATACTTGAATCACACAAGAATTGTTTGCAAAATGCCTTGCTATTTTGCTCTTAACTCTCGTTTAACTTCTGCTTTTATATGTAAACGTAGAATGAAAACATCATGCAATATATAGAGTTAGTAGAATGGAAAATAACTAGAGTTCTAATGCTACTCTTCCTTGGTGGAAGAGTTCTAGTTATCCTCTACTTCTAACTCCTCCCTTATTTTGGATAGTGTTCTCTTTGAGTAAGGAGTCATTCTCCTTATCAATTATGTAACCTTTTCGATCAGGAGATATCAGATATAACAAGTTAAGCTTATCTCCTTCATATGCATTCCTCATGCTCGAATCTGCCCGTGTCTGTGTACACAGGGGATGGACTTGGTTCATGTATGAGCTTCCTTTGTAAATCTTCAAAAAAAAACTCACTTGGGCCAACAAATTTCCCATTTTGATAATGACAAACTTTGTGCTTTTTATAAGCTTAGGCCATGTTTCGACTCAGCTCAACATCAACACAATATTAGAACTATTTACCTTTTTTTCACTTATCATCAAGGACCATGTTCATTAGGTTATAAACATCACTTTTCAAAGTATAAGCACAATTTTTTCCCCATTTTGGCATCATCGAAAAGTTGCATAAATATGGAAGATAACCAGATTTTAAAACATTACTCATGGCCACTGGGGCTACTTCAAATGCAATCATAGATTAATCATCATATTATAATCTAAGGATATTAGTCATCTAAGAAATAGAAACAAACAGTTAGAGCAAAAGACAGTGAATTTCAGTGATTGATAAGATCCTACCACAAAACATAAGAAGAAATAAAAACATTGGATAATGAGCAAAAGAAGCAAAAAATCCCAAACTGGGTGAGTGGTTGATCTACACTAGGCTAGGAGGCTTAAGCCTGGGAAGGACCAGGTTCTTGGTTTTTGGCTTAGAGTAGTTTCATCATATCCTGAAGAATGACATCATTCTTCTCCTTTTCTTTTGCCAGCTTAGTTCTGAGAGCATCTCTCTCAGTCTTCACTTCTGCCAACCTCTTCTTCAGCCTATCAATCTCAGCATCCTTAGCCCCACTTTCTTGCACCAAGGCTCACACTTTTCTATTCACTGGTACCTTTTTGGATGAACAAGGTTCTTTAGGAGTGGTTTAGACTTCAAAGTCACAAGCAGTCAGATATTTTCCCCAAAATGATCCTTGATTGCACCAACCTCCTATTTCTTGATGGGTACCTTGAAGTGCGCAAGTACAGCCATGAGAATAAAGCCATTAGGTATGGAATAAGTCTTGGTACCATTTAGAACCATGTCAAGAATCTGGATTATAAACCTAGGCCAATTGATTTGCCTCTCACTATCCAAATATTCCATAAGGACCAGGTCTATGAATGTGGCAATGTGCCTCCTTTCCTACCTAGGAAGCACACATTTGTTTATAAATTCGAATAGCACTTTGTTTGTTGGCTTCATATCACTTTTGTGAATAGCCTTGGGCTCAAATTCCTCTTCATTGTCACCAAATTTCCTAGTAATGGCAAGGGTAGTAGGGAGATTCTCTAGACTTGGCCATTTTAGTTTCTTATAATCATTGTACCATTCAGCAAGTACACCCAAGATCTCTCCCAGCTCATTCTCATCAAAAGTTACTTTCACCCCCTTTACCACACTGGTGACCCTACCATCTTTTATCTCACAATTGGCCATAAACTCCACAATTTCATTCCTTGCCAGCCTGACATCCATCTGAAGGACCATGTCCTTCCAGTCTTGCAACTGTAATTTCTCCAAAAGCATCACCATTCCTTCCTCCTCCAAGTCCCTGAGGAGTCTGCCTTTCAAGGTAGTCCTCTTTCCAAATTTGGCCATCTTGTCTATCTCAGCATCAGAATCATCTTCTACTTCTTCTCCACTCCATTCTTCTTCCTTCGTAATTTTTACTTTTCTTGATTTCACCTCAGACCTAGTTCTTTTAGCCAAAGTGGATGGTTCAGCGGACGTTGACTTTAAAATAGACTTCTTTGTAGAAGTCTTGCCTTTCTTAGCGTTGGGAGTCAAAACCTCCACTTCTTCTGTCTCATCTTTATCTCGAAGAACCATGTCTATCTCATCAATTTCAACAGCCTTAACAGGCTCACTCACCTTCTTCTTTCCCTTAGCAGCAGATTTTCTTTTACTTTCTTCTAAGGCTTTCTCCAGTTCAGCCTCACTCTGCTTTTTCTGACTTCTTATGGCTCTTCCTCTTGTGGGAGGAATTTCAACAGGGATAGAAGAGGCAGCCTTCCTTTTCTTATTTGCCCTAGCAGTGCCAGGGTTGTTAACTCATGTACTTCTTTTCTTCTTTGGATTATAACTTGCAGTCACCCGTTCAGTAGGTATGCGAGAGTTTCTTATTCAGATAGAACAAGTTCTTCTATATTTTTCCCAAGTTGAACCATCCCTTCAGTAGCTTCTCCAAACCCATTTCTCCCAGTTTTTCTCACACGCCCCCTCTATTGTAGCAGATTCCTCACCCCAAACAAATATTGCACCTGATTCTTTAGTTAGACTAACAAGAGTGGGTGAAGAACCAACCACTCATTTTCCCTTTCCCCTTACAATACTCTGAGCATCCTCACTCTTTGTTTTTTTCCTTTTTCATTTTTACCACCAACCCTTCCAGACTCAGTAGTTTCAACACCTGCCATGGATCATACCAGCACAAACCTATTCTCCAAATTTGTAGCAACCTACGAAATAGTTTTAGGAGTAACTTTAGGGCCAGATGATACCTGTTCAGTCTCAGAAAAAACTGTTTCTTCCCCCACAGTAGCAGATTTAAATTAGTCTTCATATTTTTACGGTTCCCAGACCTAGCAATCCTTTAATTGTTTATCTAATTTCTTAGATAATGAGCTCCTAGCCACAGTCTTGTGAGCAAGCATCTTAGTTCCTCCTTTATTAGATAGAGGTGTGATAGATGGTGTGGGTGTGATTTCTTTAGGTGGGGATGAAGGTTTTTCAGAAGGGTTTTCCATTTCTGAGTTTGGGAGCTTTAGAAAACAAGTTTGTATGAGAGTAGAAGAGGAGAGAAGTTTGAGAGAATTTGGAGGGCTTGAAAGTTCAGAAGTGAAGAAACAAATAACTCTTAATAAATATAAAGTGGAGGAGTTCACTTGAGTAACGGAAGCTTTTGCAGAAGTCTAATCAAACTGCAAGTCAGTTTGAAAAGACGTTCAAAACTATCCCTATAATCTAGGCACTTAATGAGGTTAGGACTCCTCTTGAACGGAACTGGTTCATTTGTAACGGATAAGTCCAAAAAGGATTTGGGATTAGATGGACTCTTCTTTTAATCATGATCCAAATATAGTTATTTTAAATTATGCTGAATGTAGAATACATACCAAGTAATCTTGATGAACCAGGTTCTTCACTAAGAAATCTCTTGTGTAAGTCTAAATTTTCCAAGAAAATAGAGATAATATCATTAGAGATTAATGAGTCATTTTAGCACATGGCACAAGAGTATACTATTGAAAGCATGAGACTGAGCAAAATCTAATCTAACTATATACAAAATTTACAGACTTTCTAACTGAAAACAATTTTCATCAAATTTTGTTTCATTTTTTTTTTCAATGTTTTTTTTCAATTGTGAAATTTTGAACTGGTCTTTTTAGGTGATCTTAATCATCCCTAATTCTAACATGTTCCTTTCAAAGTGATCTCTACTTAGAGCTTTTGTAAAGATGTCAGTTATTTGCTTGTCAGTAGCAGAAATTCCACAATGATCAAACCATTTTCATAGTTGACCCTCAAAAAGTGATGCC
Organism: Nicotiana otophora; assembly: GCA_000715115.1. Lineage (NCBI taxonomy): Eukaryota > Viridiplantae > Streptophyta > Magnoliopsida > Solanales > Solanaceae > Nicotiana > Nicotiana otophora. The sequence goes on from AWOL01S0065278.1 coordinate 20,478, forward strand.
TAACATCTATATATTTAGTTCTCTTGTGATGAACCGGATTCTTGATCATACTAATTGCATTAGTGTTATCACAAAAGATGGGGATACAACCAACATCAATTCTAAAGTCCATTAATTATAGTTTGATCCACAAACATTGAACACAACATGAAGCAGCAGCAACATACTCAGCTTCAGCAGTAGATAAGGCCACAAAAGTTTGCTTTTTGGTGGCCCAAGACACAAGACATGAGCCAAGAAAGTGTGCCATACCTAAGGTGCTCTTTCTATCCACAAGAAAACCTGCATAATTAGCATCAGCATATCCCACTAGATTAAAATTACTACCTTTTGGATACCATAGACACAGGTCATTGGTGCCTTTTAGGTATCTCAAAATCCTCTTGACAGCAGTCAAATGAGACTCCTTTGGATTCGCTTAAAATCTCGCACAAAGGCCTACACTGAAAATAATTGCAGGCCTGCTAGCAGTGAGATACAACAATGAGCCAATCATTCCTCTATACAACTTCTGATCAATAGATGAACCAGGTTCATCTATATCCAACTTTGTAGTTGTTGTAATAGGAGTGTCTATTTCTTTGGAATCTTCCATTTTAAACCTTTTAAGTAACTCTTTTACATACTTCTGCTGATGGATCATAGTTCCATTTGAATTTTGTTTAATTTGTAAGCCTAAAAAGAAATTAAGCTCATCCATCATGCTCATTCCAAATTTACTCCCCATTAATTTAGCAAATTCTTTACTTAACTTATCAGTAGTTGCTCCAAAGATTATATCATCAACATATATTTGAACTACCAAGAGATCTTTAACTTTTTCTTTCAAGAACAAAGTATTGTCAATTTTACCTCTCTTGTAGTCATGCTCAAGCAAATATTTTGATAATCTTTCATACCATGCTCTTGGAGCCTGCTTGAGCCCATATAGTGCCTTGTCAAGCTTGTACACATGATCAGGATATTCCTTGCTTTCAAAGCCCGTAGGTTGCTTGACAAACACTTCTTCTTTTAGATAGCCATTGAGGAAGACACTCTTAACATCCATCTGGTGAAGAGTGAATTCCATGTAAGCAGCAAAAGCTATGAGGAGTCTTATTCCTTCCAACCTTTCAACTGGAGCAAAGGTTTCATCATAGTATATGCCCTCCTCTTGGCTATATTCTTGAACCACCAATCTTGTCTTGTTCCTTGTAACTGTTCCATCTTCATCAAGTTTGTTTCTGAAGACCCATTTTGTGCCAATTACTGATCTGTCCTTGGGTCTTGGTACTAGATGCCAAACTTGACTCCTTTCAAATTGGTTGAGTTTATTTTGCATTGTACTTACCCAGTCTACATCCTGCAAAGCCTCATCAACATTTGTAGGTTCAATAAGAGATAAGAAAGCATCAAAAGCACAAAGATTCTTTAATGAAGATCTGGTTTTGATTCTAGAGGTTGGATCAGTAATTATGTTCTCAATGGGATGAGAATTCTGATACTTGTAAGATTTCACAACCAGTTGGTTTCCCCTTGATGTTCCTTCAATGTTTTGTTGCTGAGGAACAGGTTCAAGGACAGGTTCCCTTGAGGTTTGAGGATCATTTCCTCTTTGTTCTTTTCCCCCTGTCATGTTACCCTGGGTGGAAGGACATGTTCCATCTCATGTTCCTTCCTCTATTGCAGTTTCAGTCTGGGCAATCGTTTCATTTGAGTTTCTTACCAGCCCAATTGCGTCATCATCATGTTCTTGTCTCTCAGAAAGAATGTTAGTTTTATCAAAAGCCACATGAACACTTTCTTCTACACATATAATTCTTTTGTTATAGACCTTATAAACTTTATTATGTGAAGAATATCTCAAAAATACTCCCTCATCATTTCTGAGATCAAAGCTACCTAGGGAGTCTTTACCATTATTTTGCACAAAGCACTTGCATCCAAATGCCTTAAGATGGGATATGTTTGGTCTTCTACCTTTAAGTAACTCATAGAGAGTCTTCTCTACAAGAGGTCTAGTTATGCACCTATTTATGATTTAGCATGCAATGCTTATAGCTTCTGCCCAGAAGCTATGGGGCAGTTTACTAGAAAGAAGCATAGTCCTAGCCATATATTCAAGTGTCCTATTCTTTATTTAAACTACTACATTTTGTTGTGGAGTTCTAGAAGCAGAGAAATTATGATCTATGCCATGCTCATCATAAAATTCAGCAAATTTAGCATTCTCAAATTCAGTGCCATGATTAGACCTAATTGATGCAAGTTGATTACCTAGTCGTTTCTGAGTTTTTCTAACAAAAGAGGTAAACATGTCAAATGCTTCATCTTTAGATGTTAAAAATAATGTCCAAGTAAACCTAGAATAATCATCAACAAGCACCATCACATATCTTTTATCATCTCTGCTTAATGTTTTTTATTGGACCACAAAGATCCGTATGGACCAGTTCCATCATCCTGGTGATGCTTACCATTTTCTTGCATTTAAAAGAGGATCTTACCTGCTTCCCCCTTGCACAAGCCTCATAAACTTTATCTTCCTTGAACTTGATGTTAGGCAGCTATATCACCAGGTCCTTGGAGACTAATTTGTTGAGTTGACTCAGACTGGCATGTCCAAGTCTCTTGTGCCAAAGGAGAGGATTATTATCTAACACACTTAAGCAAGTGAGTTCATTTTCTGAAAGTGTGGATATATTAACAACATATATATTGTTCACTCTTTTTCCCTACAAAACAATCTTATCAGTGGTAAGATTAATCACAAAGCATTTGGTAGAGGTGAATGCTACCATACTATCTCTATCACACAATTATGATACACTTATTAGACTGTACTTTAGTCCATCTATCAAGTAGACATTCTCAATAGAGTGAGAATCAGTCTTACCTACCTTTCCAACCCAATGATCTCACCTTTCTTCCCATTTCCAAAGGAGACATTACCTCCTTTGAGGTCCTCAAGTGAAAGGAACTGGTTCTTGCTTTCTGTCATATGCTTTGAGCAGCCATTATCCATGTACCGTATTTAATTGTTCCCCTTCACTTGGACCTGCAAAAGGAAATCAGGGATTAGTCTTAGGAACCCAAACTAGTTTGGGTCCCTTTCTATTAGGCAAAAGGATGAATCAAATTCTTTTTCGTCTAACTTGGTAACCTATTTTTCCCTTGAACAAATTCTTTGTTCTTTTGACTTGCCTTTTCTTTTGCACTACATTCTCTTTTATAGTGACCTGTTTTACCATAGTGTGTTCAAATCTTGTTCTCAGGAAGTGTGAGATACTTTCTTTTAGGATCCCATTTAGGTGCCAGGTTCCCAAAGCCAAGTCCTCTTTTGTTGCTACTATGATGTTCCTACAGCCATGAAAGTGCATCGGAGGACCTGTTCCATTTACAAGTTCTGTGTAGCTCATGCTTGACATTGCTTAAATCCTCCTTTAGAATTCTTACCTGCTCATCCCTTTTATACAGATCATCTTTCATTTTACCTACGTTTTCTTCCAGAGTGAGTTGTGTATGGTCAGCTATCCTTTTACCTGTTCCTAATTTCAATTTTAGAATTTTAGATCTAAGCTCAAGGACAGTTGAGTCAAGTGCATGAACCTAGTTCTTCAACATAGTGTTTTTACTTACAGTTTTACTAACCCTAAGTTCTAGAATTTTGCACTTAGCCTTCAAAATCACACATTCTTTAGATAACTATTCCTTTTCATTGTTTACATCCTCAGATTCATCAATTAGTTCTAGAAGTAACTTGGACAACCTTTCTTTAGACAATAATTTAATTTTGTCTTTGAGATGAATTACACTTACCTTAGTTTCTTCATCGGATTCTCCAATGGCCATAAGTGTTTGTTCATCCCCATCATCATCATCTGAGCTTTCTCTCCAAGCAGCAACCATAACCTTGGTTGATCCTTTGTTGTTTCTTTTCTTGGGTTGAACCTGTTCCTTCGTTCAGCTCTTTTCTTCTTCCATTCAATTTCCCATTGGGGACAGTTTTTGATGTGGCGGGCAGTCTTTCCACACTTGTTGCATCCATCATTAGTTTGTTTCTCAGGAACTTTTAATTTACTATATCTTACACTTCTTGAAGGACCCTTTCCCCTCCTCAAGTACTTCTTGAAGTTCTTGGTGATCATAACCACTTCATCATTTTCTAGATCATAACCTTCAGTAATTCTGAGTGCCGGACTCCTTTTCTTTTTAGGTACATCCATTTTCATGGTTTGTCTCCTAAGTTTATAAGTAGTGAGATTTCCAATTAACTCATCCAATGGGAGAGTGGCAATATTCTTTGATTCCTGAATGGCAGTAATTTTTCTCTCCCAAGTAACAGGAAGAACCCTTGTCGAAATCTTCTCAACACTATCTTCTTCAGGAATAATCCTTGCAAGAGACTTTAATTCATTTGTCAATGTAGTGAACCTTGTGTACATCTCTTGAATGGTCTTCAATTCCTTCATGGTAAAGTTCTCATATTAAGAATACAGTAGAGCTCCTCTGGACCTCTTCACTTGAGGTGTTCCTTCATGGGCCACTTGTAAAGTGTCCTAGATTTTCTTAGCAGTGGTACAGCTTTGGATTCTACTGTACTCATCTGGATCGAGTCCACAAATAAGCCATTTCTTGGCTTTAGCATTCTTCTCCCATTTCCTCAAGTCCTCAGCAGTGCAGTTAGCTCTTGTCTTTGGCACATCTACTTCTTCGCCATTTATCTTCATGGTAGCCAGTGGGCCATCTATGACAATGTCTCATAGCTCATAGTCTTCTCCTATGATGTGATCTCTCATCCTGTTTTTCCACCAAGAGTAATATTGGCCGTTGAAGAGTGGTGGCCTAGCAGTGGATTGCCCTTCCTAGTTTTCAGGTGGTCCACTCATCTTAATCTTCTCCTAAGGTGTTAGCCTCTTCAAGGATAACCTGCTCTGATACCAATTGATATTTTATACGTCAATGCTACACAAGAGGGGGTGATTTATGTGGTGTCTAATTTTCGCGTATACTGACTACAGAAGGACATGGTTCTTCTAAGTGTTCCTTACCCTATTGTTGCTAAAATAGTAAATACGGAAAGTAAAGAACATAAGTATTTTTACGTGAAAAACACCCGGCTCAAAAGGTGAATAAACCACGACCTACTACTCAGTGGGAGTTTTCCCAACACTTCACTAAATCAATGAGCCAAAATAGCATTTACAAAATTTTTTGTAAACCTAAGGATTAACTCTAATCCCGTTGTGGAAACCAGCCTCTAACGGTTGTGACAACTTCAAGTTAACTCTAACTTGAATACTCAGAGTACCTATTAAAATTATCTCTAGATAAAGTTGAAAAGTACAAATTGAAAATCACCTACTACAATTGAACTAGAATAAAAGATAGACACTTGGAACTGGTTCTTCTATCTGGTTCATGTAGCTTCAGGTTCGCACACTTGAATCACACAAGAATTGTTTGCAAAATGCCTTGCTATTTTGCTCTCAACTCTCATTTAACTTCTGCTTTTATGTGTGACCGTAGAATGAAAACATCCTGCAATATATAGAGTTAGTAGAATGGGAAATATCTTGAGTTCTAGTTATCCTCAACTTCTAACTCCTCCCTTATCTTGGATAGTGTTTTCTTTGAGTAATGAGTCATTTTCCTTATCAATTATGCAACCTTTTCGATCATGAGATATCAGATATAGCAAGCTAAGCTTATCTCTTTCACGTGCATTTCTCATGCTCGAATCTGCCCGTGTTTGTGTACACAGGGGATGAACCTAGTTCGTTTCCTGGCCAACATTTTGTTACCGTTATAGTAAGTCATAGAATTAGGGAATTCGAAAGACTAGAGATTAGAGATTGTACAATTAAATATGGCAAGTTGCATTACTAAATTGAGTATGAATAACGGATGCAAATTCTTAAACTATGAATACACACGTGATTTCTGCGTTCTTTAAGTTTTGTATCGTACCTTCGCTCATAAAATATAACTAGTATTCTGGTATTCATAAACAACAGGAGTCAGAGAAGCTTTTCTTTACTATAAATCCAAAAGCAAACTCTTCAATTCCACTCACTCGTTAATTCTTAGCTCTCAATAACAATGGACGTTTCTTCCATCAGTGCTTTATTCTTTCTTTCTTTACTCCTCTTATTCTCCTCATCCACAGCCAAAACTCATTCAAGACCTCGAGCTCTTCTTCTTCCAGTAACCAAAGATGCAGCCACTAAACAATACGTCACCGTTATTCGCCAAAGAACTCCTCTTGTCCCTGTCAAACTAACTATAGATCTTGGACAAAGATTTTTATGGGTTGATTGCGAAAAGGGCTACGTAAGCTCATCCTATAAGCCCGTCCCTTGTGATTCTACCCCTTGCAAACGTTCCTTTTCAGGTGCATGTGCGGTGGGAAACAATCATAGTACTTGTGTCCATGACCCTTATAATCCTTTTATTCACACCAGCACTGGTGGTGAACTTGCTCAAGATGTTGTTTCACTCCAATCAACCGATGGCTCGAATCCCGGCCGTTTTGTTGGTTCAGCGCGGCCAGGAGTAGTTTTCGGTTGTGGCGCTACGTTTCTGTTAGAAGGCCTTGCCAATGGAGTCAAAGGGATAGCTGGACTTGGAAATGACTTCATTGGACTTCCTTCTCAACTCGCTGATGCTTTCCATCTTGATCGAAAATTCGCTATTTGCTTGAGTTCTTCCACAACTTCTAAAGGAGTTATATTTTTCGGAAACAGTCCTTATGTTTTTCTCCCAGATATTGATGTTTCCAAGAGACTTGTTTATACGCCTCTTCTTAAGAACCCTGTCAGTACTTCCGGGTCTTATTTTAGAGGGGAACCTTCAATGGAATACTTTATTGGAGTCAAATCCATTAAAATTAATGGTAATGTTGTTCCAATTAACACAACA
>AWOL01S0065284.1:4128-26029 GCA_000715115.1 Nicotiana otophora
CTAGGCTGTCTTATTCGAGACATCAACCTTTTTATATCAATGATCGCATTTCATACTTCTTTCACATCTTTTCATTTCATTGGCACTAGTGGCCACAATTATAAAATCATACTTGGCACGTTGGCCGTATTTAGTGTTTCATGCTCACCTTTTCAATTTCAAACATCATCATCATCATCAACAAATACAATTCAATTCAAGGTTTGTAGTACACATGTGAGCAATTAAGAGTCTTTGGGACATAGAGATATTTCACAAAATTTGGCATAATAGCCTTCGTTTGAACTTGACTTGAAGTCGAAACATTATTAATGCACATCCCATATTTTGAGCACACCCTCAATTGATAATATAACATGAATAAAGCATTTGGGATACTTATTTAAGATATATCTTTCAACACAAACTTACTCGAAATAGAGAATTTATAATGAACCACTCGGGTCTTACATAAATTACATGAATATCATGGGATTCAATTATAAGAGAAGAGTTTAGCCAACATACCTCACTTGAGCTTCCTTACACGCAAAAATGTTCAAGAAATCTTAGCAACTTCAATATATTTTAGAAATATAACAAGTTGAACCAAAATCAGGAAGATGATCATGCTTCTATCTAATGTGAGCATTTTATCAAACACTAGGTGTGCTTTAAGGTTTCAAGGTTCTTTTATGGAGGATTCTACCATCCCACAACCCATTCTTTACCATGTTTAGCTCAACAATCACCCTACACCCCTTGGTAATGCATACATGCAAAATAACCAACTTCCATACCCAAGAATTGTCTTGCTAATTACCCATCTTTAGATAAATTTCGAAATTAGGGGTTAGGGTGTCGAATCTTACCTCTAAGATGAAGACCTGGTGAGTTTTCCTTGTTAATCTTCCAAGATTTGAGCAATAATTGAACAACAATTGTTGATGAACACCTACTCATCTAGGGCACTCTCTCTCACTCTAAAATGTCAGAGATTTGGTCAAAGATTGTACAAATCGCCTATTTAACGAAGTTGGGTCGGGTTGTAAAAACCCAAAAATAAAGCTCCGGAACAGGGTCTATGATCGCATAATTGATATGCGGTCCGCATATCGGCCGCATAATTTGTGCCAAAAAACCTGAAGTTGCTGGATGGGTCTGTGGTGATTATGCGGCCTGCAAAATTGTTCTGCGATCGCATAATGCACTGCACAATAGGTTTGCGGTCGCATAATGCACCGCAGAACAGGTCTACGGTCGCATAATGCACTGCAGACTTCCTCCAAATCTACCTCGCCTCTGCTTCACTCTACGGCCATTATGCGGTCCGCAGAGTGATTCTGCGACCGCATAGTGGGCCACAGAAATGCCCTCTTCTGCCAAAACTTTTCCTTTACTCCCCAGTGCATTGTTCAACCTAAAGAGTCCGAGCCACAAAGAATTTCTATAATCCTTAACACGTAAAACCAATTCAGCACCACGAAACATTATATTTCTTTTGAAAAATATTTACGGGGCCTTACAGGGTTTCATATCTATTGTAGCGCCTATGACCAGGCTGAACCATAAGGGTGCTCTATTGAGGTGGATAGAGGAGTGTGAGGAGAGCTTTTAAAAGCTCAAGACAACTTTGACTACCGCCCAGTATTGGTATTGCCTACAAGTTCGGGATCTTATATTGTATATTATGATACGCAGCGTATTGGTCTCGATGCGGTGTTGATGCAGGATGATAGGGTTATTGCCTACGTGTCTAGACAGATGAAAGGATATTGGAAGAACTATCCTATCTAGGACCTTAAGTTAGAATCTATTGTTCATACCTTGATGATTTGGCGGAACTATTTGTATGGTGTCCCTTATATGATCTACACCGATCACCGAAGTTTGTAGCATCTGTTCAAACAGAAGGATCTTAACTTGCATTAGAGGAGGTGGTTAGAGCTGCTTAAGGATTATGACATCACTATTCTATACCACCCCGGGAAGTACAATGTGGTGGCTGATGCCTTCAGTCACAGGGCGGAGAGTTTGGGCAGCTTAGCATATCTACCAGCAACAAAGATGCCATTTGCGTTGGATGTTCAGACTTTGGCTAACCAGTTTGTTAGATTGGATGTTTCTGAGCCGAGTCGAGTTTTGGCTTGTGTGGTTTCTTAGTCTTCTCTTTATGATCGTATCAGGGAGTGTCAGTATGATTACCCCATTTGCTTGTCCTTAAGGACACGGTTCAACACGGTTATATCAAGGAGGTCACTATTGGGGATGACGGTGCATGGCAGGCTATGTGTGCCCAGTATAGATGGTTTGCATGAGTTGATTCTCCAAGAGGATCACAGTTCGTGGTACTTTATTCATCCAGGTGCCACGATGATGTATCAGGACTTAAGGCAGCATTATTGGTGGAGGAGAATGAAGAAGGACATAGTAGAGTATGTAGCTCGGTGCCTAAATTGTCAGCAGGTGAAGTACGAGAATCGGCGGCCAGGTGGATTGCTTCAGAAGCAAGAGATTTCGGAGTGGAAATGGGAGCAGATCACTATGGATTTTGTTATTGAGTCTCATAGACTCAGAAGAAGTTCCATGCAGTTTGGGTGATTGTGGATAGATTAACCAAGTCAGCTCATTTCATTCCAGTGATGACTACTTATTCTTTCGAGCAGCTGGCTCGAGTTTATATCAGCGAGATCGTGAGGCTTCATGGCATGCCATTATCTATCATCTTTGACCAAGGTACGCAGTTTACATCGCGTTTTTGGATGGTCGTAAAACATGAGTTGGGTACTCGACTTAAGTTAGGCACAACATTTCACCCTCAGACGGACGGACAAATACTGGAGGATATGCAACGTGCATGTGTGATGGAATTTGGGGGTTCTTGGGATACGTTTTTTCCACTTGCAAAGTTTGCCTACAATAACAGTTATCAGTCGAGTATTCAGTGGGTTGGTTCGATCCGAGTGAGGCTAGGCTAGTGGATACAGACTTGGTTCAGGATGCTTTGGAGAAGGTTAGGGTGATTCAGGATCGACTTCATACATCCCAGTCCAGATAGAAGAGTTATGCGGATCAGAAGGTTCATGATTGTGGAGCGGGTCTTGCTCCGGGTTTCGCCTATGAAGGGTGTTATGAGGTTAGGGAAGAAGGGTAAGATGAGCCCTAGGTATATCGGGCCTTTTTGATTCTTCGAAAGGTTAGAGAGGTGACTTACAGACTTGCAGTACCACATAGTCTAACTGCAGTTCATCCAATATTCCATGTTTTTATGCTCCGGAAGTATTAGAGCGATCTGTCCCATGTGTTGGATTTTAGCTCAGTCCAATTGGACAAGGATTTGTCCTAAGTTGAAGAGTCGATGGCCATTTTGGACAAATAGCTTCGAAAGTTGAGGTCAAAGAATATTTCTTCAGTGATGGTTTAGTGGAGGGACCATCCAGTCGAGGAGGCAACATGGGAGACCGAGCATGATATGTGCATCCATTATACTCATCTTTTCACCACCTCAGGTATGTCTCTACGCTCGTTTGAGGATGAATGATTGTTTTAAGATAGGGAGAATGTAACGACCCGGCCGGTCATTTTGAGAGAATGATCCCCGATCTCCTATGTATTATCCCCTATGCATCTTTTAAGATTTCATGACTTTTCCGGGTTCTTTGTGTCGGGTTCGGGAAAGTTTCAAAGTGGAATGGGACACATAATCCCTAACTGTGAAGTTTGAGTTGTAAGAGTTGACCATAATTTGACTTGTATGAAGACAACTCCGAAATAGAGTTTTGTTGGTTCCAATAGCTCCGTATGTTGATTTTGGTATTGGGAGCGCATCCGGATGTTGATTAGGAGGTCTGTAGGTCATTTCGGCGTTAGTATATGAAAGTTCAAAATTTGACAATTTTTGGAAAGTTTGTCTGGGAGTGGACTTTTTGATATCAGGTCAAATGCTGATTCTGGAAGTTGAAGTAGATCCATAATTTTAAATGTGACTTGTGTGCAAAATTTGGGATCAATCAGACGTGATTTGATATTGTTTAGTTTCAATAGGCTTGAATTGAGGTACGGTTCATGATTGTGATGTTGTTTGATGCGATTTGTGGGCTCGACTAGGTTCGGACGGGGTCCCGAGGGCCTAGGATGTGATTCCGACTTGAATTCAGAACAAAATTTGACTTGGTGCACAGCTGAAGCATTGATGTGTCTGGTGCAATCGCACCTGCACATTTTGGACACGCAGGTGCGACACCACAAAAGCGAAACAATGAGCGCAGACGCGAAAAGGCTTGGGAGGTCCATTGATCATAGAAGCGGACAAGGTCCACAGGAGCGCGTGCGCAGAAGCGCTCCTTGGCCACATGAGCGGAATCAGAGATGCGCATTTGGGTCCGTAGAAGCGGGCGTGCCTAGGCTAAGTGATTACCGCACATGCGATGGAAATTCCACAGGTGCGGAGCCGCAGATGCGGTTGTGGGTTTGCAGGTGCGATTTCATTGGGCAGAAAAGGGCCAATTCCGAGGGTTTAATTTCATTCTCCATTTTTGAACCTAAAGAGCCTGGATTTAGGGAAAAGTTCGAGTATTTTTCAGAGGAAACATTTGGGTAAGGGTTCTTGACTTGTTTTTGTTTACTTTCCACTAAGATATCATTTATTCTTCATCTAATTAAGGTTTTGGGTTGAGAAATTAATGAAAAAAGGTTGAGAAATATTTAGCCCGAATTTTGAGGTTTTGATCTAGTTTTTTTTAATGGAATTGAGAAATTTTTGTATGGGTGAACTAGTGGTTGAACGAGTGTTCGGATTTTGTGACTTTTACCCAATTCCGAGACGTGGGCTCGGGTTGACTTTTTTGGGCGATATTCTAATTTCTTCTTAAAGTCTTGATTTCATTAATTGTATTAGTTTCTTATAGTTATATTCATGGTATGAAATTGCTTTTGGCTAGATTTGGGCCATACGGAGTTGGAATGTCGAGGAAAAGGCATTTTTATTGACTGATTGAGCTTGGCTTGAGGTAAGTGACTTGTCTAACATTGTGCAGAGGAAATCCCCTTCGGATTTGTTACTATTTTAACAATTTGTGATATGTGAGTGCCATATATGCGAGGTGACGAGTGCGTACACAGGCTATATCTTAATGATTTATTCTAGCATGTGTAGTTATTATGTTTATCCTAATATCGCCTGTCTACGTTTCTAAATACTTATTTAAAATATGTGCAACATGCTTAGTTGAATTCATGTTTCCTTGATTCTATATTTAGTCTTAAACTATAGGATTCCTTGCTGTGAATTCATTGTTCCATCGGTTACTAGTTGTGTATTTACTTTTGGGACTACGAGGCGGTACCTTGGGAACTCCCCTATTGCATATTTACTTTTGGGACTATGAGGTGGTACCTCGGGAGCTCCCCTATTGCATATTTACTTTTAGGACTATGAGGTGGTATCTTGGGAGCTCCCTTGCTGCATATTTACTTTTGGAACTACGAGGTAGTATCTCGGGAGCGCCCCTGTTGTTTACACCAATGTGATGTATTATTACCCTTCTTTAATTTCGCATTGTTAAACTCTCAGCCTTCATATTATATTACTATATATTTTGCCTTGTTTTCCTTTTATTCCAGTAGGGCTCTGACCGACCTCGTCACTACTCTATCGAGATTAGGCTTGGCACTTACTGGGTACCGTTGTGGTGTACTCATACTACACTTCTGCACATGTTTTGTGTGCTGGCCCAGGTACATCCTATCAGCCTCGATATCAGTAAAGTGCGTGCTGTTGATTGGAGACTTCAAGGTATGTCTGCCAGCGTCCTCAGACCTCGGAGCCCCCCCTACTTATCCTTTTATGTTGCCCTTTCTATTTTTCTTAGATATTGACGTATAGAGACAGCTAGTACATTCCTTAGAGCTTGTGGCTTATGACTACCAGGTTCTGGGCGTTGATTATTCTCTGAGTTGAACTTTTGCTTGTACATGATGAGCGGCAGTTTTCAGATATATATATATATATATATATATATATCTGTTGAAGTTCAGTCATTATTCAATCAATATTTTAAGTATTTCCGAAATTGTTAAGCTTACCTAGTCTTAGAAACTAGGTGCCGTCGTGACATCTTACGGAGGAAAAATTCGGGTCGTGACATTTAAATATATTACATGATTAGTTATGAGATTTAACCTCTAATCCAAGGAATTTGAGTAAGCGATTTGGGCGATATTGTATATGTTTTGAAAAATAAAAGTTTGGGATTTGAGAGTCGAATCCGACTCGGATTGGAAAACAAAACACATATATGGACTCATGGGGTTCTGTGTAGTCGAGATCAACCCTTGGACTCGGGTTTTGTGTGGGCGGGCCTAGGGGTAAATTTCTACATTTAGCCTGTGTACACACTCATCACCTAGCGTACACAGCTTTCACATATCACACTCAAAGCAAACCGACACCAATCCTAATGGGTAATTCTAGCACACAAAGTTAAGCAAGACTCTTACCTCAAAACACGCTTACTCAATCCACTAGTAAGCCTTTCCCTTAATTATCCAACTCCGGACGGCTCGAAACTAGCAAAAATAACTTCATGCCATAAATATAAACTATAGGAAACTATTTCGAACAATAAAGTTATGATCTTTACCAAGAAACAAAAAGTCAACCCGGGCCCGCATCTTGGAAGTTGACAAAAATTACAAAATCCGAACACCCATTCGATAACGAGTCCAACCATACAAGAATTACTCAAATCGCATTTTAAATACCCAAAATTTAGACTAAGAAATTTTCACAACTTTTCCCCAAATGGCCAACTCAAATCACTAATTAAATGATAAAAATAACAACAGAATCGTGTAATATAACCAAAACAGAGTTATAATCCTTTACCCCAATGAATTTATTGAAAAGCTCTCGAAATATCGCCACAAACCGAACTCTCTAGGTCCAAAAATGAATACTGAAATCAAACCCTCGAACTAAGCCCTTTTTTGCCGAGCGATTACGCTTTTGCGGGCAAGGGATCACATCTGCGGAAAATCCATAGCAAGTGCAGTTCCAATTAATGCACTCAAGGCTCGCACCTGCTGGCACACAAGCACTTCTGCGCAGGGTCCTCCGCTTCCATGATCCCAGGTTGGCTAGACCATTCCACTTCTTTGATACATTCCCCGCATCGACGATTCTAATTCTATGGACAAATAACCGCACCTGCAGTCCCAGATGGGCAAGGCCAACTTCACTTCCGCGGCTCGGAGGCTGCTTCTGAGGTGCCGCACTTGCGGCCCAAAATGTGCAGCTGCGATCGCACCAGAGATTCAGCAATGTTTAAGGTCCAAAATTGTTCCTTATTCATTCTGAATCACACCCGGAAACCCCGTCCGAACATACCAACAAGTTCCAAAACACAAAACGGACCCACTCGAGGCCAAAAATCAAATCAAAGAACATCAATTCTATGAATCGCAACCCAATTCAAGTATATGGAAACTATGAACTTCCGAATTCCAAAACTAAAGTTCATTCATACCAAAACAACTCTAATTGACTTAAATTTTGCACACAACTTATAAATGACATGACAGACCTATTCCAACCTCCGGAATCGGAATCTGACCACGATATCAATAATGTCAACTCCATGTCAAACTTTCCAACCTTCCAAACCTTTAACTTTCTAACTTTCGCCAATTCAAGCTGAAACGACCTACCCCTAAATCAATATCCAAACATGCTCCTAACTCCAAAATCACCATACGGAGCTACTGGAACCGTCAAAACGTCATTCCCGAGTCGTCTTCCCAAAAGTCAAACTACGGTCAACTCTTTCAACTAAAGCCTCCAACTTAGGGACTAAGTATCCCATTTCACTTTGAAACTCACCTGAAACTAAAACCAAACACCCCGACAAGTCCAATAACCACACAGCTGGCCTGCTCCTTTCATAGGCCTCCCACTATCTAAAGCGTGCCCCTGCCAACTGAAAAGTAGTAAATGAGACTCCACTAGTCTCTAGAATACCCGACGTGTGAAGAATCCGCTGGCACCTATCCAAGAAGTCCTGATCATCCTCAGACTTAGCCCTACTGAATGTTGGAGGCTTGAGCCTCCCAAACCTTTCTAGTCTCTTTTGCTCCTCATCACTCAAAATGGGACCCACCTAGGCTTGAGCATTTGCAACAACTGGGCTGGTACTATCCCTGGTGTCTGAAGTCCCTACATCACCTGCTCTAGAGTACGGGTGGAAGAAGTCTGAGCACCTCCCCCAGCCTGAGAAGTGGCTTCTGCAGCAGAAACCGAAATAAACTGAGCAAGGCTAGTGCAAAATATCAATATCTGGTCTAGAGCCTCCCGAAGGCAAGGAATCACGATGGGCACAGCTCGTTCCTGAGTTGGTCCCACCGGATAAACAACATTTTGAATCTTCTCCTCTGCGAGAGCAATTGGTAGATTTGCAGGTATTACTCTAGCTGTTGTACGAGCTGCAGCTTGGCCCCTACTACGGCCCCGACTTCTCGTGGCCCTAGCTGGTAGAACTAGTGGCTATCTGCCTCGTCCGATAGCATATGTCCTCAATATCTGTGAGATAATTGAATCAAAAAAGTTTAGTTTCCGCAATCAACAAATTCGCATGACAAGAACACATGAAAGTGAAGTTTTCCTAATGGTTCGGCAGCCTCTCGAAGATAAGTACGGACGTCTCTGTACCGATCTGCAAGACTCTACTAAACCTGCTCATGACTCGTGAGACCTATGTAACCAAGGCTCTGATACTAACTTATCATGACCCAAATCTCACATGTCGTGATGGCGCAGATCGCAATACTAGGCAAGCCGACAACCACGATAAAACACACATTATTTGAGTTTGAAAACATAATAAAATAAGTTTAAAAGTTAACCGTCATAAATACATATACGAAGATACCGCGATTCAATACAATATTCCCCCAAAATTCGGGTGTCACTGAGTATATGAGCATCTAAATAACAACATAGTCTGGCTTCTAAATACATTGTCTAGGAAGGTAGAATAGTATAAACAAAACTAAAAGGTGAAAGGAGGAGAGTCAAGGTCCGTTGGTGCCAAAGAAGCTACCTCGAGAATCTCTGAACTGATAAAATTGCCAAATCAACAACAACCGTATCCGGTGTGAGCACTTAATTGTTGACTATATTTGAATTTTTATCACCTTCTACTGTGTAAATATTTTTAAAAATTTAATATATATTTGTTTAGCCCGGCCCAATACACTCAATAAAAAACAAATTTAACCTTGGGCTGAAAGCAATGACGAGCTCAACAAGTATAGGCCAAATATAGAAATAACAATACAAAAATGTATGCATGCTTTCAAGTTCAACAGTTAACGCTCAAATAGGTAAAATATGTCAAGTGTAACTGAAATGAGGAATGATACATCTCGATATCTACATGTCAATTATGTATGCCAACTGTAATGCAAAACAATGATGAAATCATAAGCATACTCTCAGAGTATCAAATCACTTTGTTCTCCCCTTCACTCAATCCTCACAGTCACACAATCCTCCCAATCGCTCGACACTCGCACTCAGTAGGTACCTGCTCTCACTACTGATAAGTCAAACTCTGGAGGGGCGGATCTTTCCTAAGCAATATAATAAGCCAATCATGTCATGAATCAATAAAACTTATTGCGGCATATAGCCTGATCCCGTAAATATCCTCACCATTAGGCCCTCGGCCTCACTCAATCATGAATTTGTCCAGTCTCTCGGGCTCATAAGTATCAAGATAATCATCCCAAATAATGATGATATGATGCATCAATAAATGGCAACAGAAACTCAGGTATGATATGCAAATGATAGCAGTGACTGAGTAAAAATTGCAAATTAATCAAGTAATTTAACAGCAACACGACATATGTGGGTCCCAACAGTACCAATATATAGTCTAAGCATGATTTCTAGCATGAATCTCAATTCAATGTATCTAACACATGGATAATATACGGATAATAACAAGATTATTCAACTACAAGGTTCCACATAATCGACCAAGTCGCAATTCCTACGGTGCACGCTCACACGCTCGTCACCTACTTCAACTCCAACCACATAACATGTAATTAAGGGATTCATACCCTCAGAACCAAGTTTAAAAGTGTTACTTACCTCAAACCGTGCAAATAACTACTCCCATAAGCCCTTGCCTTGCGAATCGGCCTGCGAACGACTCGAATCTAGCAACAAATGACTCGATACAATCAACACAAGCTATAGGAATCAATTCCATATGAAAAAGATCAAAAAGTTAACTGAAAAGGTCAACCCTGGGACCATATCTCAGAATCTGACAAAATTAACAAAATCCGAACATCCATTCAACCACGAGTGCAACCATACCAAAATTACTCAAATCAAATCATAACTCGACCTTCAAATCCTCAAATTAAAGACTAGGAAGTGTGTAAAATTTTCATAAATGTTTCAACCCAAAATTGCTAATTAAATGATGAAATCAATGATATATTCATATAATATAACCTAAACCGAGTTAGAATGACTTACCCCAATCACTCCCTTGAAAATCTCCCCAAACATCGCAACCCAAAATCCCTTCTTCGCGAACGCGGAAAGTGCCTCGCGTTCGCGAAGCACAAAACGCAGCCCAGATATTTACTCTACGCGAATGCATAAACGCCCACGCGAGTGCGATGCTTCGCAAAACATGGCCTACGCGAACGCGTCCCCCTGACCGCGAATGTGAAGGCTAAGGACCTGGTGCCCAGCCTGCCTCCACATTCTACGCGAATGCGCATTCCTCATCTAAATCGCGATGCACATCATCCACATAACTGGTGGAACGCGGCTAACAAATTCTCACCTACCCTAAAATGCTCTTCGTGAATTAGACTTCTCTCGTGAACGCGTATAAGAAAACATCACCACCAGCTAAATCAGTAGTCCTCAAGTTCCAACATGCGCCGAACATGGTCTGAATCACACCCGAGGCCCCCGGAACATCAACGAAACATACCAACAAGTCCTAAAAACCATACAAACTAGCATCAGGCGTCCAATCACATCAAACAACACTTACACCACAAATCGCGCATCGGTTCAAGCCTAATGAACTTATTAACTTCTAACTTCTACATTTGATGTCAAAACCTATTAAATCAAATTTGAGTGACCTCAAATTGTGCACACAAGTCATAAATGACATAACAGACCTATTCCAACTTTTGAAACAAAAATTTGAACCTGGGAACAACAAAGTCAACTCTCAGTTAAACTTCTAATTTTCCAACTTTTGCCATTTCAGGCCAAAATTACCTACAGACCTCCAAATCAATATCCGGATACACTCCTATGTCCAAAATCACTATACGGAGGAATCAGAACTATCAAAACTCCATTTTGGAGTCGTTTGCACATAAGTCAATATCCGGTCAATTCTTTCAACTTAAGCTTCCAACCTTGGGACTAAGTATCTCATTTCATTCCGAATCATCCCCGGAACCAAACCAACTACCCCGACAAATCACATCACAATAATTGAGAAAAGAAAAATCAGTATATAGGGGAACAAGGCTACAACACGCAGAACAACCGGCCGGGTCGTTACAGATCAATAGAAGTGGTTTTCGCGAGATGATGTTTCCTAATTAAACAAGCCTTAAAGAGAATTGATTTATATATCTCCTAATTATTCATAACAAAGTGACAGAAGGTAGCAAAGAAGTAAACAAATACCAACTAAATGATATTATAACATAAAATAAAGTAATAAAATTTAAAGAATAAAGCGGTTATAAGTTAATAACAACGAAAAAAACTCCTACTTTGATTATTTGGAGTTAATCTTTTCTATAACTTTTTGTGTTATATAGTTCAAATAAGGAAGGATTTGATAAATAAAATTTAGTTGATTTAAAGTATTAGAGTTCCTACATAAGTCAAATATGGGAAGCTTTAATAACACATTTATTTGATCTCAAAGTTATAGATATTAATGAAATAATTGACTTTTTAAAATTTATGTATGGTAAAATCTTAATCAATTTTGAAGTACTAAATTTTACGTATCTAGTTTAAATATAAAAATATNAAAGCTTTAATAAAACATTTATTTGATCTCAAAGTTATAGATATTAATGAAATAATTGACTTTTTAAAATTTATGTATGGTAAAATCTTAATCGATTTTGAAGTACTAAATTTTACGTATCTAGTTTAAATATAAAAGATTTAATAACCAACATTTTCAAGTCCTAAATACTAGGAAAATAATTAAATAAATATTTTATTTGGTGTGATCTCTATTTTTAAAGGGTACAAAAAAGGAATGACATTATGCTTGTTTACATGTAAAATGGTACAGTTGAATTTATATATGGTTTCTAGATAAGTGAATTAATGTGATCCGGTAATAAATAAATAAATAATTGAAGAGTTACGCAATACTTAACCTTAGGATATAGACGAAACAACATAAGCAACACTTCCGGGAACAGGGTTTCCGGGCACAACAACAAAGAAATCAAGAAATAAGTAGATAAGATTGGATTGAGCTTTGTATAAAATATAGTATAAGTTTGTTAGAAAATTCTCCCCCTTTACAATGACAGTTGAGCTCACTATTTATAGTTATGAAGAAGATCCTAGGGTTGGGCCATTATTTAATGTCAAATATGAGGAGCATTGATGAAGATATAAAGGTGAACATAAATGTCACATTCCTTGTAACGGGTAACTGCTCTTAATGCTATGAGTATTCTTTATTAAATGCTACCGGGAGAAGAGAATTTATCACACCTTTATGAGCATTAGTTTTCCAGGTGACAAATAAAACAGTTGTCTTCAGTCTTTAGCCATCCTCGTGTCTTGGGTTTCACATGGCCCTTTATCGGACGACCACGTATCATAACATATTTTACCCTATACAGATAGTCCCCCTGCTTCAGGACGCATTTACTCGAATGGGTGTCTCCGGGCCTGCTTCGAGAGCGAGGATCGATGCCCCAGAGTCATCTCCGATAGCGATGGTGACTAGCCCTTCTTCTGGGTCGGTCATAGACACCATGATGATGGATGATGATGAAGAAGCTAGTGATGAGGGAGATTTTCTACATAGAAGAAGATGATCCTTTTTATCTCAACAGGATGCTCAATCTGTTGAGAGAGTTACACCAACCGAGGACGATGCCTCGGTACTTTGGAAAGAATTTGATATGGTAGATAATGTCAACTCCCATTTTTGGGCCCCAATTGCTGTGTCTGGTACTGCGGGAGTGAGTATCAGACTCTTTCCATCTTTGGTTGGCGAGCATCCAACAACCAGCACTGCATTTGATGTAGCTCCTTCTCAACCTTCAACTCCATCAGCTTCATCTCCATCTTCACTGACACCAGCAACTGCTACATAACTTCTATATTCATCCATCCTTCTACCAGCAATTGCTACATTATCTCTGCCGGCCGCACCTGACAACAAAAAAGGTGTTCCTTTTCCACAGTCCCCAGTTCATGGAAACTTTGGGGAAATATTATGCTTCCCCTTATGAAGATCCACAAAGAAGGAAGAACGTTACTTTTTCATTCTCTACCGGATGCAACTTACTATCCCGGCCGGTGGAGATTGCTAATTATCCGAAGCCTTAGTCTTTAGAGAAAGGATGGGAAAAGATTCAAGCAGTCTCGGGAGAGTGTTTGTTAATAAATTCCATGCACAACGCCGCATCGGTATATTCCTTTCTTCCTTTATTACTTCATCTATTTTTAGGTGTAAACATATCCTGAATTTTACCCTTCATACTTTGTAGACCAACTTTCTTGCTTCCGAGGGTCTTCAGAGGTTGATTCGTGAAAAAGGAAAAGATTACCTCTGCATGGGATCAGCTTTTGGCAAAGCAGGAGCAACATGTCGCTCGCCTTTCGAAATTGGAATCCAAAGCCGCTGAGGCTGTTGTTTTGGATGCTCATTTGCGAAAAAGTGAGCAATAAGTAGTAACCCCTAGCCAATAAATTGGCCCTTTGAGGGTTAGATTTGATGAAGCCATGGCCAAGTGGGTTAAAATCCATAACGTCGTTCTTTCTGCAACCGAACATAAGGCTGCCTCCGCTGAAAGAGTGTTTAACTTAGAGGCAGCCTTGAATTCCAAAATTAAAGAGCTTGCTGTTGTGGGGGAGAAACACGCCAAACTGGAAGAGAAGTACAGGAAAACTATCGAGCATAATAGGCTTTTTAGTTCAACTGTCTGCTACCTTGATGCGTGTCTCAAATATGCTAGGTCCGCCCTCGAAAACCTTTCTGCCTAGGTAACCCAACTCAAGGAAGAACTTAAGCTCTGAGCATCTTCCCTCGTTATTGAAAAACCTTACGCCATGTACAGTATGACGAGAAAAACCTTGGAAGAGGCCAAAGCTGATGTCATTGATTTTGATACCAAAATGCCTAAGGCCCGCAAGCTTGAGTTGGCCGCTAAAAGTGGACTCCCAACGAGTTCTGATATACCCGGTCCTTCTAGTTATAGTTCCAATTTTTCGGAAACTGAAGAGGAATCGGAGGATGATGAAGCCGAAGGCCAGACTAGTGAAAATGTTGAGTCATCGGTGGGTCTGTCTACTTCACCCGGGGGCGCGGACACTTCTCTTCCTCCTGGTTCTAGATATACTGCAGTTTAGCTTTTCTTTTGTTGTTTCCAGTTCTCGTGCATGTGCCATTTTGACATGTTTTTGTAAATAAAACATCTTTTTCTCAAGTATTGTTTGAGTCTTCTTTTCATTAGAATATTCTTGCAAGTCTTTAATCTTTGCATTTTCTTTTAGAATTTGGCGCCAACGTTTTTGCGTCTTTTCATATACGACTTCAGGTGTATTTTTCCCCAATCGCATTTTTGATTCTGGCTTTACGTTTCCCAATTGACGTGGCAGTCATTGTTGTAATTATATTTCTGGTTTTAAGTTTCCCAATCGACGTGGCAGTCATTGTTGCCATATTTTCGTATTATTCCCCCCATCCCCCAGTGTTCGAATGTGAAGAGTGCAAATTGGAAAACTGGAAGTCTTGTATCTTCGAAGATTCCACTAATGCATCGCTAGATAATCCTTAACTTGGTAACACACTTTAGTTCCCATTAGGAATTTATGCTATCGAGCGAAGGACTATCTAACAACACTCTAGTGGTTTGTGCTTGTGTACGATCAGATAACCTTTGCTCAATAGCAAACTTTACTTCCCGGTGAGAATTTGCTATAGAGCAAAAGATTGTCTAACCATCCCCAAGTGGATCTTTGCTTGGATGCCTTGTTATTAAAGGTCTTATTGATGTTGTCTTCGTAGTATGCTTTCTGTTGCTGCCTCGTTATAAACCTTGCCAGAATAACCCAATTGGGACCAAAACGGAAAGAAGGGAAAAAGAGTACAGCACCAGAAAAACCCAATTGCTTTGTTGTTCGATTCTTCATCTACCTAGAAGTATTGCAAGGTCGGTTCCCCTACTTCCACCGAGATTAAATCTTTTGCACTGTACATGAGGAAAAAAGGGGGTTCCCCTGTGCTCGACTTGGCCGTAGTTCGGAATTCCCATAGAACTCCGAGAAACTCCCTGGGCCAATTTCCTTTAGCCGTTTCCAGCCTTTTCTTGAGGATTTGAATAATCACTTTGTTCGTTATTTCCGTTTGACCATTATGTGAAGGTGTGATCCTCTTTATTTTTAAAACTTGGAGGAACTTTGTAATTTTTGTGCCGATAAACTGTGGCCCATTGTCACATGCTATCTCTTTTGGTATTCTGAACCTACAAATTATATTTTTCCATAAAAGTCCACCACTTCGTGTTCTCCAATTTTCTGATAAGGACCTGCGTCCACACATTTAGGGCCGAATGTAAGGGTTCTGCCAGATGACGCACCAGTGGCGCGTAACGTTGACACTTATCACATTTCCGCATGAGGTCCTTGGAGTCTTGTTCCATGCAGGGCCAGTAATATCCTCCCCTTAGCAACTTCAATACAAAGGAATCTGCACCCGAATGGTTGCCGCATATCCCTTCGTGAACCTCTCTCATGACATAGTTAGCTTCAGACGCTCCTAAGCATCGGGCC
The DNA here is from genome assembly GCA_000715115.1 of Nicotiana otophora. Taxonomy (NCBI): domain Eukaryota; kingdom Viridiplantae; phylum Streptophyta; class Magnoliopsida; order Solanales; family Solanaceae; genus Nicotiana; species Nicotiana otophora. Next base: position 20,201 of record AWOL01S0065284.1, read on the forward strand.
AGCGGGCCATGAAAATATTTTCTATACAATTGGCCTCCCTTGAAGCTATATCGTGCTTCTTTGGCGCGCAGTGCCCGGGACATTTTGGGGTCTTCAATAGCTTCCTATGTTCGAGATAATCGATAATTTCATTCCTCAAGTCCCAGACCAGACTTTTTGAATTTACCTCGTAGTAACCATCTATATCCAGGATTGAGTTCATCAATCATACTACCAACCCGAAATCCGATCCCTTTATTTATGTTAATGATCGTAGGTTTGCCAATGCATTTACTTCTGTGTTTTCTTCCCTTGGAATATGAGTAATTGACCACTCTCGGAATCGTGCCAACAAAGCTTCAATGTTTACCACATATTGTTGCATGCGCTCTTATCTAGTCTCGAAGATCCCGTAAACCTAATTTACCACCAGATGTGAGTCGCATTTGATTTTGATGACCTTGGTGACAAGTCCCTGGGCTAACTCGAGTCCTTCAATCAAAATTTATACTCTGCTTCATTGTTAGTTAAATAAACCGTCCTGATGGCTCTCCTTAGGGTTTCCCCGGAAGGCGTGATTAAGACTATATCGATCTCGGACCCTTTCATGTTGGAAGCTCTGTCTATAAATAAGGTCCAAACCCCTAATGATGATTCTGACATCATTACTGCTTCCAAGGTTTCCTGAGGCAATAAACCCGAACTAAAATCGGCCACGAAGTCAATTAAGACTTACGACTTAATTGCAATTCTCGGCTTATATTCTATGTAGAACATTTTAACTCCCCATTTGGCCAATATACCCAAGAACTCGGGTTTATAGAGGATGTTACGCAAAGGAAAAGTAGACACCATGGCTATCGGGTGGCATTGGAAATAGGGCCTCAGCCTCCGAGCGGCGACTACGAGAGCTAAGGCCAATTTTTCCAAATGTGGGTAACAAATTTATGCTCCCGTAAAAACTTTACTAACATAATAAATAGGATATTACGTACCTTCTTCCTCTCAGACTAAAACCGTACTTACCGTAACATCCGAGACCACGAGGTAAACCAACAATGTTTCCCCTTCTTTTAGTTTTGAAAGCAATGAAGGGCTTTACAAGTACTTCTTTAAAACCCTCAAAGCCTGATGTCATTCCGGGGTCCATTCGAAATAATTTTTCTTTTTAAGCAGGGCAAAGAAACGATGCCAATCTCCCCGTAATCCTTTGTACTTCCTTCACGTTTGACAGCTTGTCCGGGATATCCTCTATGGCCTTGATCTTATCGGGGTTCACTTAGATCCCCCTTTGTGAAACCAAAAATCTCATAAACTTACCAGAGCTGACCTTGAACGTGCATTCTCGGGATTAAGCTTCATATTATGCTTCCTTAAGATGTCTAAAGTCTCTTGCAGATGTTTAATATGATCACCTGCATTTGAAGACTTAACGAGCGTATCGTCTATATAAAATTCCATAATTTTTCCTATTTGATTTTCAAACGTCTTGTTCACGAGACGTTGATAAGTGGCTCCGGCGTTTTTCAACCCGAAGGGCATCACATTATAATAATATATACCGAAATTCATCATAAACAAAGTTTTTTCCTGATCTTCCGTGTTCATATTAATTTAGTTATACCCAAAATAAGCATCGAGAAAACTCATTAACTCATGCCCGGTCGTGGCAACAATTATTTGATCGATGTTTGGCAGTGGGAACAAGTTATTCGGGCATGCTTTTTTAAGATCTTTATAATATACACATATGCGAAACTTATTGTTTTTCTTAGGAACTACTACGGCATTAGTTAGCCAGTCTGGATATCTTACCTATCGGATCAAACCGATATTAAGTAAGCGGGTTACCTCTTCTTTGACAATTTATTCCTGGCTTCGGGGATCGAGCGCTTCTTTTGTCTAACTGGAGGTATATTAGCATCCAAGCCTAACATGTGTACGGCTATCTCTGCCGGGATACCTGTCATATCCTCATGCGACCATGCAAAACAACCGGCATTTTTTTTAAGGAATTTAATGAAGTCAGACCCGATTTCTGGATGTAGTTTTGTCCCCAAGTGGAATTTCCTTTCTAGGAATTCCTTGAACAATCCCACTTGCTCCAGCTCATCCGTTGTGGACTTCGTCGCATCGGTCTCTTCTGGAACTTGGAAATATCTCGGCACCTGATAATCTTATGACGCCTAGCTAACTTCATCTAGTTCAGGAGTAGGTGTTTGGCTCTGAAATTGTTATGCCATGTGTTCCTTTTCTTTGCTACTGGAGATCGAAATTGCATTAATCTCCCTTGCCGCCAGTTGGTCACCCCTTATCAACGTAATTGCCTCGGGTGTTGGAAACTTCAACAATTGATGGTATGTTGGTGGTACAATTTTCATCTCGAGCAACCATGGCCTTCCCATAATGATGTTGTATCCCATATCACCATCTACTACTTTGAAAAGAGTACTCCTACAGCGTTTGTGAGTAATAAAATCTCTCCCCGAGTTGTCACACTTGCGAGATTGAATTCGGCGAGGAGCTTTGTGGCCGAAATAATGCTTCCGGTGAGTTTAGCTTGCTCCAATACTCTCTATTTGATGATATTAGCCGAACTCCCTGGATCCACTAGAACATGTTTCATCATAAAATCCAGCACATTTGAAGAAATTACCAGTGCGTCGTTGTGTGGTAGCAACAATCCGTCTGCGTCCTCCTCCGTAAAAGTGATACCATCTTCCAAAAGTCTTTTGCCATGCGTTATTGATACTTTTGTCTTCTTTTCTATTGAAAAGGTGACCATGTTAATCACGTTCTCTCCGAAGATCATGCTGATTGTTTGACGTGAGGGATCTTCTCTTGCTTTCAAGGGTTTTGCATTATCTCAGTTACGACCATAATTGTTCTTAGCTCGGTCACTCGAGAATTCTCTGAGGTGACCATTCTTCAGTAATGTTGCCACTTCTTCCCGGAGATGTTGACAGTCCACTATCTGGTGGCCATTCATCCCGTGGTATTCATACCACAAGTTGGGATCCCTCTACTTAGAATCAGATCTCATCGTCCTTGGGAATCGTGCTTCTTTGATATTTCTCATGGTTGATACCAATTCCACTATACTAACGTTGAAGCTGTATTATGATAATTTAGGATAGGAAGTATCTCGTGATGCTTCCACTTCTTTATCCTGTAATGATCGATTATTCTGACAACGATCGGTCCTCCTGTCGTGAACCTGTCCGCTATCTGGAAACCACTGTTGCGGCCTTCGGTTCGTTCGTAAGGCAAAAACCGGCTCCTCGAAGTCCGCATGTCCGCATCATAATCATTCTTTGCTTTTCCTTATTCTTTTCTCGTCCTTTGGTCTACGATGGAAAACGAAGCAGATCATCTTCGATCATTATTTTTTATTCATACTGGTTGTGGACATCTGCCCAGGTCGTTGCTTGAAATCGGAGTAGGTTTTCCTTCAATTTCTAGGAAGTGTCTGAACTTCTCGGATTCAATCCTTTGGTAAACGCCTCAGCCACCCATTCATCTGGGATAGTCCGGAGCAACATTCTCTCTTTCTGGAATCGAGTAACAAACTCTCGTAGTATCTCGGACTCTCCTTGCACTATCCTGAATATGTCGACCTTTCGAGCCTGTAGTTTTCTTGCCCCGTCATGAGTCTTGATGAATGAATCTACAAGCATTTCAAAGGAAACTATAGAATGCTTGGGTAAAAGAGAATACTATGTCAAGGCCCCCCTCGTGAGGGTTTCTCCAAATCTCTTCAGCAGCACAGATTCACTTTCGTGAGGAGCTAAATTATTCCCCTTTATCGCCGTTGTGTAGGTGGTAATATGCTCATGGGGTCTGAAGTTCCGTCATACTTTGACATTTCAGGCATTTTGAATCGCTTCGGGAATAACTCTGGTGCCGCACTTGGCTTGTACGTTGATTGGGTATACTTTTTTGAGTCTTGGTCTTTCAGCGCTGGTGGCGCGCCCGTGATCTGGTCCATGCGGGTGTTTACTTCCCTCACAAATAGTAAAAGTTCGTTCTTAAACGAATCATTCTCGTTGTTGAGACCGGATATGTTCCCCTGCCCCATCGGAGCCAATTTCACCCCTGGGAGTGTGGTTTTCGATCCTCCATGTCGTCTTATTCGTGGGAACCCCAAGAGGAATCAGATCTTGTCTATTTGCATTATTTGAAGCTCCCGACATCGCTTGCTTCAACTTCATCATAACCTTATCCTGTCACGTGAGGTGGCCTAGAATGATTGCATGTTGCTATTGTAAGACCCTTACCGTGCCGATGACATGCTCCTCATCAGTGTCATCGGGAGTGGTCCCACGAACATGTCAAGGATACTGTCTGACATGCACTGGTATAGCATCACTCCCTTCGTTATGGGTGTCGCTGATTGAGTCCTCGAAATGAGGCTAATCCCCTCGAATCTCGGGGTTGTGCATGTCGTTAACAATGTTATCTGTCATTTCTTATGATATCTTTTAAGACAAAATTCTTGTTGAGTTATTCACTTCCGGTTGTTATTGTGAGACTCTTGTGCATATTGTGGTTAAGCCACAGGCTATTTATTGTGAAAACACCATTATTGTTGATTTCTTTGGCAAGTTATGATATTGGGCACTTGAGGTGTGATTTTTGGTACATTGTGATATTGATACGCATGCAGTGGTATAAGGCTTGGGGTTGTAACACATGCAGTGAAATAACGTGGGCTTGATACGCATGTTGCTAGTAGGGGAACTACTCGAAGCCACGTGATGCGATAAGGTGGGCTAAAATGCATGATGCTATTTTGGGAAAATGATTTTCAAAAATAAATGCAAGGCTCCACGGTGATATGAAGAAAGATTATGAAATATTTTGTGATTTGAGACTACGAGGCAGTACCTCGGTAGTGATTCTTGTTGATACTTTTCTATTACTTCACTTCTGTTATGTTGCTTTTCTTTGTGTGATAGAATTACTTGTTTTGCTTCCGTGATGAATTATTTGCCTTAGTTCGGTGTAGCTAATCTTGGTGTATTTCTTTATTGTCTCATTTCTATTGCTATCATTATTTCACTGTTATATACTTGTCCAACTTCTTATTAATTCTAGTAGGCCTTTGACCTGACATCACTACACTACCGAGGATACACTTGGCACTAACTGGGTACCGTTGTGGTGTACTCATGCTACTCTTTTGCATATCTTTTTGTGCAGATCCAGATACATCCTACCAGGCCAAGTACCCGTGACACGAGTCCAATTTAGAGACTTTAAGGTATACCTGTTGATGTCCGCAGGCCTCAGAGTCACCCTCTATCTAGTGTATTGTCTTTTCTTATCCTTTTATAGACACTGGTGTATATGGATGTTCAGTACCATCTTATAAATCTTGTGACTTGTATTCGCCGGATTTTGGGAAGTTATGTTTCTGTTGAGTTACAGAGTTTCTTTATATGATAGTGGTTGTGTTGTTTGAAGGTTATTTATAAATTCTTAGTTAATATTGCATGTATTACAAAAATCTTGTTGAGGCGAACGGCTCGATCCCATAAGAATGTGAAACCTTTAGGCCACGTAAAATTTTGCCAAGGAATTTAAGGTTTCGTGGTGCCGAGGTAAGATAATGTGTTTGAAGATTGTAGAAAACGAGTCGTGATACAGACCTTTTGGGCTGTACAATGCATAGGGAGTTGGAGGAAAATTGTTGCAGAACATGGCATTTTTGCGGTCCATTATGCAACCATAGAATTGCTCCGCAGACCATAGATCCAGCGCGGAGTGGAACAGAAGAGGGGAAAATTTTGAAATCGATTTTTGCTTACCATATAATGATTCCGCTGACCGCATGATGATTATGCTACC
>AWOL01S0065285.1:0-12831 GCA_000715115.1 Nicotiana otophora
GGGAAATTACAAGTGAGGTAAATGAAATACAACAACAAGAATCACAACTAAGATACCGCCTCGTATTCACTTTCCACAATTTCCATAACAATCTTTCCTTATACCGCCGTGTGAGTCCTACATTTAGATCATTTTGAAAATACTTTTTCGGAAATAGTTACACGCACTTTAGCCCAACTTATGTCGCCGCACGGCTTCAAGTAATTTCCTTACTAGCAACACGCACATAAATCCCACCTTATGCCACCGCTTGTACATTAGCCCCTATCCTTATACTGCCGCATGTGCATCAATGTCACAACATAATCACAACTCGCACCACAAGTGCCCATGTGCCACAACTTGCCAAAAGAATCAACAATACCAATATTTCAACAACAAATAGTCCATGGATCAACTACAATGTGTAAAAGAGTCTGCAATAGCAAACTGAATTGAATAGCTCAACTCGAATGGTATTTCAACAATAAACAACGTTGCCTCAATGTGATCACAACCTTTTACAACTTCAACACCGATAACTCAACAAGAAGCTATTCCATGAAAACAATAACTTCAAGTAAACAATTCAACGATTAAAGGTATAAAGGATAATAAGGAAGACAATAACTTTAACTAAAGAATATAAGAGCAATTAACAAGTAAAAGGTGGAACAAGTGTTAATAATATCAAATAAGGCATGTGACGATAGATCTATACATGTGAGGGTAGACTAATAATGAAAATATAACATTCTATGAAAACTTAATTGAAGGTATGAAAAAAGTCCAAATAGCCTAAACCGATCAAATACCACATATATCCCATGTACCCACTCGTCACCTTACGTACGCGACTTTCACATTTCAAAAATAGCACAATCAAACCAAATCATAAGGGGTAGTTTTTCCACATAAAGTTAGGCAAGATACTTACCTCACACAATCTAACTCAATCCACTAGTAGGTCTTTTCCACGATTATCCATTCCGAACGGCTCGAATCTAGTCAAAATAACCTTTTACCATAAATACAAATCATAGAAAACTATTTCGGATAATAAAGTTGCAATCTTTAAAGAAAAATAAAAAGTCAACTCAAAAGGTCAACCCCAAGCTCGCATCTCGGAACCCGACCAAACTTAATTAATTTGAACACCCATTCAATAATGAGTCCAACCACACCAAAATTATTCAATTCCAACCTCAATTTGACTTTCAAATCGCCAAAATATAACTTAGGACGTTTTCACAAAATTTCCCAATTTTTCAAACTCAAAACACTAATTAAATGATAAAAACAATGATGGATTCATGTATAATAATCAAATAAGAGTCAGGATCACTTACTCCGATCAACTCCTTGAAAATCTCTTCCAAAATCGCCTAAAACCGAGGTCTCTAACTCAAAAGATGAACAATGGAACAAACTTTCGATTTGGAAATTAAATATCTGCTGCCCAGTTATTACCTTACGTGATCTCGGAAAACAAATTACACTAGCTCATAAAATCCTCATACACAATCGCGAGACGCCGGTCGCAAATGCAATGACAAATGATCTCCAGGCTACACGATCGCGATTAAGGCCACACGAACGCGATGAACAACGCGTGCCTTCCCACAACCTTTCCTTTCTTCTACACCATCGCGATAGCTTAACCACGTTCTCAGTACACAACATTCCAACCTTCCGCAAATGCGTCCCCATTAATGCAATCGCAAAGAGAAAATTCTCATCTGCCAACAAGGACCCTACGCGATCGCGGGTGAACTTTCGCGAATGCAGTGAAGCAAACTAGAAGCACAGAAAACCAGCAATCTCAATATATGAACAAATGGTCCGAACTCAATGCGAAACACACCCGGGGCCCCAGGACCCTATTTGAACATACCAGCAAGTCCAAAAACATGATACGAACTCTCTCTAAACTTCACATCACATCAAACAACAATAAAACCATGAATCACACATCGATTCAAACATACTAAACTAATGAACTTCCAACTTCTAAAACTAATGCCGAAACATACCAAACCAACTCCAAATGATCTCAAATTTTGCACACCAGTCATAATAGACACAAAGGTCCTATTCCAACTTCCAGAATCAAAATCCAGACCCGATACAATAATGTCAACTCTCAGTCAAACTTCTAATCTTCTAAATCTTCAACTTTTCAATTTTTGCCAATTATAGCCAAAATGATCTACGGACCTGCAAACAAATATCTGGATATACGCCTAAGGGGTGTACCCCAAAAAGGCCGAGAAGAAGCTGTTTGCATGGATGTGCGCATTAGTTCGAATGCGAGGAATGGAGCCCAACTTTGACTCAAACCCCGACTAGATGTTCAGGGAAGTTTCCTTTACCTTATGCATTTTAATTGTGTGTCATGGGGACATACCACAACTTAAAGTGTGGGGTTGGAGATATGTTGTATGTATTTATGTATGTATGTATGTATGTATGTATGTATGTATGTATGTATGTATATATATTAGTATGTATATTAGTTTTATTTTGTTTTGGTTTTGTTAGTTTTAGTATAGATAGAAAAAAATTAAAAAAACAATAAAAAGTTGAAATTTTTGATTTTCCCGACGATGGATATCATTGACAAGTTTCTTGTCAGATTTAAATCGAAGGAAAAAGACAAAAATATTTTCTTTTGTTAGGTAGTATAATAATTCTCCCTTAATTTTTTTTTGTGCCGCGGTTCTTTTCCGAGGGTTTTGTTTGAACCGGGTGTAGTTAGTTTTATTTTTGTTAGGAGTAGGAAACCTTGTGCTATGATTTGAATTAAAGCAATATATCTTAACTTTACTATATCTTGAGAATAATAAGTGCTTTAGTTATGATGCTTAGGCTCAATTTTTGACTCTTGTACAAGTACCTTAAATGGTATAATCTTAACTTTGCTTAACTGCTTTGACTAGAATATCTTGATGAGTCCAATCCTGAGTGAGTTATGTGCCAGGTGTGTGTGAGGTTTTGTGCTATTATGTTCATTACATTTGATATCTAGAACTTGCCCTGTGTGTCTGCAAAGCAAAATAGTAGTTTTGTTCAGTCTTGGAAGTGATATAGGCGTTTCTTTACTGAGACTGTTAGATGCTTTTACCTACCTATTTGTTATTTATCGTAGTTAACCCTTTTGAGCATGTAATCTTGTTTCTTTGGCAACCACATTACAAGCCCTACCCATTTGTTTGAATTGACCATCTATATGAACCTTTTACCTCTCCTGAGTACTTGAATTTGATATGAACTTTATAAAAGTTGAAGTGTGAGGTGGTTGGTTTGGCTTTTGAGTGGAACTAATAAAATAAGGAGAAAGGTGCACTGTTTTTAAAAACGTAAGAGCCACTTGAATTGAAAAGGAAAGAAAAAACAATAAGTGTATGATTGTGAAAAATATTCCTTGATAGTGGTAACTCTTGATGTATTTGTGCTTAAAGATGTAGAGAGTCAATGTATATTGTTGTGAAGGTGGAGTTATGGTTTGACATAAGTGTGGGGTTTTGAATTGTTAATGTATATGTATTAAAGTGTTGAGGGAGCAGTAGTTACTCTTATATCTAAATGTATCTTCCTGTCTCGCAGCCTACATTACAACCAGTTAAAGTTCTACTGCATCCTTCACTATATGAGCTCAATTAGTAGAGTAGTACACTATGGGAAAGCTTATGGTTCGTCGTTTGTGGCATATAAATGTTATTTCTGAGAGAGTGAATACTTTTTATCTTGAGTTCCTTATTGTTTTTAATTTCTATTGTGCGTGAAACTACTCTCTATTGTTGTGCGAGGGCACTTAATTCATGAATGAAAGGTAATGTCGTTGACCTCTATGTTAGAGTAAGTGAGCGGGTTATAAATAATGTGTGGTGCCTTTGAGTCAAATCTTGAGGCGGATGTTACGGTATTGTACTTAATTTGTTTTAATTATTCTTGGTGTGATGAGTTCTTAGAATTGTTTAAAAAGATCGTGTCTATATGAAGTGTATTTTTATTTATCGAGGACGAGCAATGGTTTAAGTGTGGGGTGTTGGTGGTAGGCTATAATATAGTGTTTTAGTCGCTTATTGCACTCTAATTTACTGCACTTTACCTGTTGTGAGCTTTAATTGCTAGTGTTTTGCACTTATTGTATGTTTTATGCCTTGTAGGAGTGATTCCGAGTTATGTAGATATTGTGGAACTAATTCAAGCTATTTGGAGCTTTGAAGTCTGAGTAGAATCCCAATGGATTAAGCCGAGATCATGTTCGGGGGTCAAGGATCACTTCTGGACGTCAAAAATCAAGGAAGAAGCAACAACTGAAGAAATGCACTAGTGCGACGCACTGGGCGAGGCAGCAGTGTAATTTTGTGTCAAGAATTTACAAAGTTCAGAGGTTTAGTTTCTGTGGCCTGACAAGAAAATTCACTAATGCTACGCACCCTGCTACGCACAGTGCGACGCATGAAAAGCAATAAGTTTGCAAGTTTTCCTATTTCGGCTAGGAAAGGGTGATTTCGTTTGGGCCCGACCCTACTTGGTATAAATACATAAAAAACGTTATTTTTTGGACTTTTAACATACTTTAGACCTAAGGAAGCCAAGGAGGAGCTGGAGGAGCAAAAGCACAAGGATTTCATCATTCCTTCCTCACTCAAGACCCGAGTTTGGATCGAATTTATGTTTTTCTATATTTTAAATTTATTTGTGATGAATTTCTACTTATCTATGGAGTAGTTCTCTTTAGGGTTTAATGGATTTGATGTATTGATGACTGTTTGTGGATTATAACTCTAATTTTATATATTAAAGCATTTTTGGATGATTTAATTGTTGCATCTATATTGACTCGCGCTCAGAAGTAACAAGCACAACATCTTCAAGATCAGCCCATTTAGCCTTAGCATCTAGAAGTTGTGCATGTAATTGAGTGGCTTATTGTCTGTGGTCCATCACTTCTTGCTCACTTTGCTGCAACCGGGCCTCAAGCTCGCCCGCCTCAGCAGCTTTTGCCTCCAATATCGATAGGCGCACAACAAGTTGATTCCTTTCGGCCAACAATTGATCCCGTTCGGAGGCAAGCCCTTATTTATCAAGAGTTAATCTATGAATTCCCTCAGAAGCAGAGAAGTTTTCCTGTAAAAAGTATATCGAGGTTAGAAACCTCGTTACAACACATAAGTAGGAAACAAGCAATAAGAGAACAAGTACGATACTGCTATCGCATTATGCATTGCATTATTCAACAGACACTCCCCTGAAAGGGAGTGTATTTTATTCTTATCCTTCTATTAAGCCAGTGGCTTCAGGTGGTTGGCAAGCTCCACTGGCCTGGACAACAGATGGCACCCCTTCGAAATCGAAAGATTGGCACTGCTCCTCGCTCGGGGATCTGGAGAAGGGGGTGAGTAATTGTGCCCCAAATTCCCGTGATCGGGAGATCGGGGAAGTAAAGCACCCTCCTCTCAAACGTCTGTTGCCGGTGAAGGAGATGTAGTGGATGCCGGTGGAGAATGTACATCTGGCATTGAGGGGCGTGAAGTTGTAGGCGTTGAAGGTTGAGAAGCAGTCGCGCCGGGAGAGGCGCTGATTGTTGGTTGCTCAATGTTCGAAGGCATAAGAGGCACGAGATCCGAGCTCCTTGGACCAGAAACAACAATAGGGACAGGACAACAGGAATTGGCATTATCTACTAGAGCCATCTTACCCCAAAACGCTAGGACCTCTTCTACAATCGGGTTTTGAAGCTCTCCCGGTGGAGCATCCGGTTGAGCTGATGAAGTTATTCTTCTTCTGTGGAGGGGAGTCACTTCATCATTGGCTTCTCCATCTTCCACAACAACCACTATGGTCGGCTCAATTGTTGTGATATTTATTTTCTTATTTTTATCCCCAGCCGAGGAAGAACACCGCATTTTGGGTTTCTTTTTATCTGGATGGGGACTCCGAGAGGAAGCACCACCACTGGAAAAAATCTAAGGGCACCGCTTTGGCAAGGGCACTTTGTAGCACCCCCGCGGCCTCCGCGGGGTCAGCCAGAATATCCACCTTGGGGTAGGTGACAGAGCCCTGCGGGAGTGCTGAATCAAGCGAAACACAGAGTTAGAAAACTTACCTATGTTCATACAAAATCAAAAGGAAGAAGGACTCGGTTTACCATGTTTCTTAGCATTCCACCCATATTTGGAGGCCATTACCTTCCATCGGCAAGTTTTCGGTGTTGTAATATCGAGAATCTTCTGAACCTACTGGTCCAGGCCATGAACCATTAGTGGTTACCACCGGGTAGCTGAAACAACATAAACAAAGAGGTCAATAATGATGGAAAATGGTCTTTTTACGAAGGAAAGATGTGAATAAATCACAAACTAAGGAGAATGATTCCATGATTTAGTAAAAGATGGAGCTATGGCCGGGATGATATCCCTAGTAGTAATGATGACAAGCCGCTCCGTCCACCCATGATCGTTGTTATCATCTACGCTGGTGAGAAGGGCATGGTGGCCACATTTGCTGAAATTTATTACTCCCCCACGAAAGATCTTGGGGGAGTAGAGATTCATCATGTGTTCTAGGGGTAGGGTTTTCCTAGTCTCCGTGCACAACTGACATAGGCAGGCCACCATTCGCCATATAGCTGTGCCTACTTGTTCCAAGAAGACCTGGTACCGGTGGCAAAACTCCAAGATCATAAGGTCGTGCCCTACACTCGTCCCCAAAGAAAATGGACCCAAGGTGAAGGGATACGTATGGACATACGTAAAATAAAGGTACCTGCTAATGGCCCAAGTCGGTGGGGATGCGGATGTAAACTTCTCTTGGAAGTCATTGATGATACTCAGGTGTTTGGGTATGTTGGTGTTTACGGTGAGAGGATCAGTGTCAACATCATCTTCTTTATCTTTATTTCTCTTCCGGCCTCCACCGAATAGAAGACCATAATTTCTAAAAGATTCATTAAAAGGAGGCCATGCTAGCAGAAAAGTAGTAAAGTTTTTGAGAAAACGTCAAAAAAGATAAAAGTTTTCTAAGCAGGAGGAGGTTAAGTGCAGAGAAGATGATGAACTTATGAAGCTTGTGGAAGTGAAAGAGATAATATGATGGGTATAAGTAAAGATATAGACGTCAAATATCGGGGTCATGATTACCTCGAGAACCAACAAAAATATTACTGAATCGAGGGGTAATACATGTTTGGGGTATTAAATGCGAGAAGACGTGCGTCCTTTCAAGCGTCGGAGACTATTCAGATGATTTTCTGCCAAGAAAGGCGTCTTCACCAACTTCCCGGTGACACAAAGATATGTCACCGGACAGTAGGGCGACTATCTGTATAGGGTAGAATTGGTCCACAATAAATGGTTGAATGATAGCATGCCACGGGGAACCGAAGACAAGTAAAAGGCGAAGCAAGTAACTACCAGTATTTGGAACAACAACTGCAGTTGGTATCGGATAAACCCCGAAGGGAGCCTGTTCAATGAGAGCAGTTTAAATATTTATCGTCGAGTAGCATTCAATGAAGAATATTCTCCATTATTAGATAGACAACCGTTGCAGAGAATATTTGCATTCATAGACTGCCACTGCATATTCATCAATGGCTCCTTTATTGTCATTTAAGTGGGGCTTGATCCTAGGATCTTGTTTCCCTAGGTATAGCTATAAATAGCAGGCTCAGTAGCCATTGTAAGGCACAAAATTCTTGGAAAAACATATGTTGTATTCTACTTTCACTCTCAATTAAACAAGTTTGTTTGCTCTTTTATATGGCCCTCATTTTTGTCCTCGAAGATGTTGTTCTTGGAGCCAGGCTTGTTATTTTCTTCAATCTTAATCGCTAAGTCTTTATTTTTAATCTTGTTTACTTACCATTTTTGTATCAAATCAGTATCCTTGTCTATAAATCACGTAATAAATTTAACTGCATCATTTTCGAGTAAACAATCTATGGAAGAAGGATCCATAAATCTGAGAGATATTGAGAACAAACTCAATCAAAAGATATGGTCAGACCGAGGGGCTAAAAAAACAATTAACAAGATGGAGAATTCCAAGTAGAATTTTCAAAATCTTACCAAGAAAAAGATTCGGCGGCTGCTTGATCGTTGAAGAGAGAGAAGCATGAAGGATGAAAGTTGTTTTGGATTTATAAGAAATAGCCTGATTTCAAGAGAGAGAAAAGGAATATCGAAAAAAGAGGCGTGTATTTTCTGTATTTTTAGCCTCTGAACGGAATTAAAACTCAATTAAAGGTCTGACCAAAACAGACCCAATCAGACCTATTCCGACTTTTTAAAAATAAAAAAACAAATACACTTAATGGGCTGATATTTGATTGATACAGATTCAGAGCCTCATTAAGTGCAAACAAATGAGGCCTTAGAAGTGTTACTTATGTCAAACCGTACAAATCTCTTCGCCAACAAGCCCTTGCCTCGCAATTCATCCTCCAAACGCCTCAAATCTAGCAACAAACAACTCGATACAATCAACATAAGCTATATGAATCTTTTCTATATAAGAAATCTAAATTCTTTAACAAAAGTCAAAATGTTAACTCAAAAAGTCAACCCCGCATCCACGCATTAGAATCCAACAAAATTAATAAAATCCGAACTCCGATTCCACCATGAGTCCAATTATACCAAAATTATTCAATTTCGGTCACCACTCGACCTTCAAATCCTCAAATTAAAGGTTATGAAGTTTCTATAATTTTCCCAATATTTCAAACCCAAAATGCTAATTAAATGATAAAACAATGATAGATTCATGTATATTAACCAAACCCGAGTTAGAATCACTTACCTAAATCACTTCCTCGAAAATACGTCCAAGAATCGCCTATGTCCGAGCTCCCAAATTCAAATTATAAAATATAACTCTAACCCTCATTTTGGAATCTTATATTCTGCCCAGGTGCCCTTCTTCGCGATCGTAAAGCACAAGTTCACAAGCTGCCAAAATTACTCTCCACGAACGCGAAACTCCACACGGGAATGCGCCCCAAAAAATCTTCAACCTACGCGATCGTGGCCCCATTCACGTGATCACGAAGAAAAAGTCGCGTGGACTCCCAGCCTCCTCCTTTCTTCTTCACAAATGCGACCTGACACACGTGTTCGCGTAGCACTGCCTTCCCAAACTTCGCGATCGCATACACCTTCTCCCGAATGCATAACACAATCCTCCACCAATCTCCAAACACTCTCCGTGATCACAATCCTCCACTTGCGATCGCATATGAGGAAACCAGCAACATCAGAAATCAGCCGTCTTCAAATTGCTGAAATGCACCAAACATGATCGGAATCACACCCGAGGCCCTCGGGACCTCAACCAAACATGCCAACAAGTCCTAAAACATCATATGAACTCGCTCGAAGCATCAATTAACATCAAACAACACTAAAACTACGAATCGCACATCGATTCAAGCCTAATGAACTTATGAACTTCTAACTTCCAAAACTAATGCCGAAACATACCAAACCAACTCCGATTAATCTAAAATTTTGCACACAAGTCATAAATAACACAGCAGACCTATTTCAACTTTTGAAACTAAAATTCGAGCCCAGTAACTACAAATGCAACTCTCGGTCGAACTTTTCAACTCTCCAAACTTTTAGTTTTCCATCTTTCGCCATTTCAAGCCAAAATCACCTACGGATCTCCAAATCAATATCCTGACACACTTCTAAATACAAAATTACCATACAGAGCTATCAGAACCATCAAAACTCTATTTTAGAGTCATTTACACATAAGTCAACATCTGGTTAACTCTTTCAACTTAGGCTTCCAACCTTGGGACTAAGTGTCCCAACTCATTCTGAAACATCCCCAGAACCAAACCAAACTACCTCGACAAGTTACATAACAACAAACAAACATAGAATATGCAACAAATGGGAGAATGAGGCTACAACACTCAAAACGACCGGCCGGGTCGTTATAATTTTCTAATGGTAAATTTCAGTTTCGAGTTTAGGGTTTAAAAATATCCCTTTTAAAATATGTTTGACTGGTGGCTAAAATAAAAGGATGTACTGATAAATATTATGGGTATGGATGGTATGGGTAAATCCCAATACAAAGAAGAATATTGTCGATAGTTTGACAAAGTGTTACTTTGAGTATTCTTTCTTGGCCTTGGCTTCGTTCTGTTTGGGTTTGTTGGAATTTTCTTAGATGAGCAGTGGTGGAATCTTTGCATATATATGGTATGTATTGAATTTTTAGGCTTAAATCTTTTTACTAAAGCAAAACTTTGTATGTATCTATACACACAGAATAATTTTTAACCACGCCTAAAAATTAATGCAAGGCAATAAAGGTACTATAAATCTGGCCTCTATTATTGCTGTTAAAGCTGATACATGGGATGTACTAGACATACTAGTAGTTTACATCTTGCTGTCAAGTTTACTCTTTTAGTTCACATGTAGTTCACATCCTGCAATAGAAGTTCAAGTTTATAGTTCACATCCTGTAGTAGAAGTTCAAGTTTATAAAACAGAAGAAAATACCATTCAAAAAAAAAGAAAGATAAGAAATAGTTTATGTATGATCATATAAAGCAAAGTCGTAATAGCAGCTAGCAGTACATCTATCTCTTCCTTGAGAGAAAATGCCATTCGTCATGTATACATATTGTTTTCGTAAGATTTATATCTCACTGCTTTATGAATATTTGTATGCTATTGCTCTTGAATTATTCGTCATATGTTACATGTTCTATAATTGAACCGTACTTAATTTTGTTTATTCAAGAAAAGCTTCTTTACTTTCTCATTTTTTCCTATTTTGTGTTTAAGATCATACCATTTTCTACATCTTTGCAATCTACATACATATTATTTACTTAGAAATATACAACTCATCTTTTTGGCTTTTTACTTTTTTTCTTGATTGTCTCTGTTTCTTTTAATATTAGTCGATGTTTTGTAATCACTATAATCTTATATTACAAATATGGAATCTAATAAAAATGTAAGAGTGAGTCGGAGAAATATAGATGTGGTAAAAATATCTTTAGAAACTTGTATTCAAGAAGTATCTTTAAACGGAAGACTTGGAAGTAGTTTGAAGCCGGATTCATGATGCGGATTATGGCACTGGGGCTGTAGGAGCCCCTCCGGTGTCTGGACACACCTAGTGAGCACAGGTACCTACTGAGTGCGAGTGCTGAGTGCGAGTGCTGAGTCACTGAAAGGACAGAGTGAATTGATACTCTGAGAGTATGCATATGATCTTTATCACTGATTGGCATCGCATTTGGCATGCACACTTGACATATAGGCATAGAGATGCATTTTTCCTCATGTTGTATAGTATAACGTCATTTATGACATCTCATACATTTTGACATATGGGCATAGAGAGACATCTTACACTTGCTATCTGAAAGGAAAATGAAACATCTTACTATTGTTGAAAGGATTTTTTGGGAAAAATTACAGTTGTCAAACTTACTCGTATTCTTTTGTCGGTAAAAGATTTGGGTTTTCACTGAGATACTTCAAAAGAAATGCTTATTTTTCTAGAACTGTGAATGAATTGAGCATTTTATTTATGAGCTACTTCTTTTGTTACTTGTACTATGCTGTTATGAACTGTTGTGGAATATTAGTGCTGGACCTGACATTTGTGTTAGCTCCTCACTACTTTCAACCTAAGGTTATGTTTGTTACTTATTGAGTACATAGGGTCAGTTGTACTGATACTACACTTATGCACCTTGCGTATAGATTATCGGCAGTTGAACAAGGCCACTATCAAAAATAAATATCTGCTGCCAAGAATTGATGACTTATTTGATCAGCTTCAGGGTGCCAATGTATTTTCAAAGATCGATTTGAGATCTGGTTACCATCAGTTGAAGATTAGGGCATCTGATGTCCCTAAAACAGCTTTTCGGACTCGATATGGGCATTACGAATTCCTAGTAATGTCATTTAGGTTGACAAATGCCCCAGCAGCATTTATGGATTTGATGAATCGGGTGTTCAAGCCCTATTTGGATTCTTTTGTGGTTGTATTCATTGATGATATCTTGATTTACTCCAGCAGTCGAGAGGAGTATGAGCAACATCTTTAGAGTATGCTTCGTACTTTGAAGAATAATCAGTTATATGCCAAATTTGCAAAATGTGAGTTTTGGTTAGACTCAGTTACCTTTTTGGGGCATGTTGTATCGGCATCAGGCATAAAGGTGAATCCTAAAAAGATTGGGGTTGTTCAGAATTGGCCTATACATACTTTAGTTATAGAGATCCGAAGTTTCCTGGGTTTGGCAGGTTATTATCATCGGTTCGTGGAAGGGTTTTCATCTATAGCAAGCCCACTGACCAGACTAACCCAGAAATGTGTCCCATTCATATGGTCAGACGACTGTGAGTTGAGCTTTCAGAAGCTCTAGACAGCTTTGACTGCAATGCCAATGTTGGTATTACCCACAAGTTCAGGATCGTATACACTATATTGTGATGCATCTCACATTGGGCTTGGTGCAATATTAATGCAAGATGGTAGGGTGATTGCATATGCGCCGTGGCAAAGTTTGTTCACGAGAAGACTTATCTTGTTCATGACTTAGAATTGGCAGCCATTGTTCATGCGCTGAAGATTTGGAAGCATTACCTCTACGGTGTCTCGTGTGAGGTATTTACTGATCATCGTAGCCTTTAGTATCTGTTCAAACAAAAAGAACTCAATTTGAGGTAGAGGAGATGGTTGGAGTTGTTGAAAGACTATGATATCACCATTTTGTATCACCCCGGAAAGGCCAATGTGGTGGCCGATGCTTTGAGTAGAAAGGCTGTGAGTATGGGCAGTCTTGCGTAT
>AWOL01S0065285.1:12924-26199 GCA_000715115.1 Nicotiana otophora
TGAAGATTTGGAAGCATTACCTCTACGGTGTCTCGTGTGAGGTATTTACTGATCATCGTAGCCTTTAGTATCTGTTCAAACAAAAAGAACTCAATTTGAGGTAGAGGAGATGGTTGGAGTTGTTGAAAGACTATGATATCACCATTTTGTATCACCCCGGAAAGGCCAATGTGGTGGCCGATGCTTTGAGTAGAAAGGTTGTGAGTATGGGTAGTCTTGCGTATGCCCGGTTGGTGAGAGGCTGTTAGCTGCAGATATTCAGATGTTGGCTACTCAGTACATGAGGGTAGATTTTTCGGAACCCAGTCGGATTCTATCATGCACAGTCGCTTGGTCTTCTTTATATGAGCACATCAGAGAGAAGCAGTATGATGATCCTCATTTACTTGTACTTAAGGACACGGTGCGGCACGGTGATGCCAAAAAGGTTGCTGTGGGGGAAGATGGATTTCTGCGAATGCAAGGTCGTATTTGCGTGCCTAATATGGATGGGCTTCGTGAATTAATTCTTGAAGAGGCACACAGTTCCAAGTATTTTATTCATCCAGGCACCACTAAAATGTATCAAGATTTACAGAAACATTATTGGTGGAGGAGAATGAAGAAGGATATAATTGAACATATAGCTCAGTGTCTAAATTGTCAGCAAGTTAAATATGAGCATCGGAGACTTGGTAGTTTGCTTCAGAAGTTAAATATTCTTGAGTGGAAGTGGGAGCGTATCACTATGGATTTTGTTGTTGGGCTCCCACAGACTCAGAGAAAGTTTGACGCAGTTTGGGTCATTGTGAACAGGTTGACCAATTCAGCACATTTCATTCCAGTGGCAGTTACCTATTCTTCAGAGAGGTTGGCTGAAATTTACATTCGTGAGATTGTCCGCCTTCACGGTGTGCCCGTGTCTATTATTTCAGATCGAGGTACGCAGTTTACCTCACACTTCTGGAGGGNTGAGTTAGGCACGCGGGTTGAGTTGAGTACAACATTTCATCCACAGACAGACGGACAGTCAGAGCGCACCATTCAGATACTGGAAGATATGTTTCGCGCTTGTGTTATAGACTTTGGAGGTTCTTGGGATTATTTCTTGCCACTTGCGGAGTTTGCTTATAATAATAGCTGTCAGTCGAGCATTCAAATGGCTCCATAGGAGGCATTATATGGAAGGCAATGTTGTTCGCCAGTTGGCTGGTTTGAACCGGGAGAGGCTCGGTTATTGGGTACCGATTTGATACGGATGCCTTGGATAAGGTCAAGATTATTCAGGAACAACTTCGCACAGCCTAGTCTAGGAAAAAGAGTTATGCCGGCTGTAAAGTTCGTGATATTGCATTCATGGTTGGAGAAATAATATTGCTCCGGGTTTCACCTATGAAAGGTGTAATGAGGTTTGGAAAGAATTGCAAGTTGAGCCCTAGGTATATCAGACCCTTTGAAATTCTTGAAAGGGTGGGTGAAGTAGCCTACAGGCTTGCATTACCACCTAGTTTATCAGCGGTTCATCCGGTGTTCCATGTGTTTATGCTCCGAAAATATCATGGTGATCTGTCCCATGTGTTAAATTCCAGCTCAGTCCAATTGGACAAATATTTGACTTACAAGGAGGAGCCGGTGGCTATTCAAGCCTGGCAGGTCCGACAGTTGAGGTCTAAGAGTTATCCTTCAGTTCGGGTGGAATGGAGAGGTCAGCCGATAGAGGCATATACCTAGGAGTCTGATCGGACATGCGGAGTAAATATCCACACCTTTCTTCCAGCTCAGGTACTCTTTCTAACTCCGTTTGAGGACTAACGTTTGTTTTAGAGGTGGAGAATGTGATGACCCAAAATGTAATCTTTAAATTTAATATGTAATTCTTTATTCTAAGACCTTAAAAAGCCCAACTTATCATTCCTCGGCTTGCGTGCTCAGTCCGTATAATTTCCGAAAAAGTTTTTGTGTGAAAAATAGATTAAAATGTGAAATAGANTTGTTCTAAGACCTCGAAAAGCACAAATTATCATTCCTCGACTTGCGTGCTTAGTCCGTATAATTTTTTGAAAAAGTTTTTGTGTGAAAAATCGATTAAAATGTGAAATATAGCTTAAAAACTTAATTGAGTTGACTTTGGTCAACCGTTTGAGCAAACGGACTCGAATTAGTGTTTGAATAGTTCTGGTAGGTCCGTATCGTGATTTGGGACTTGGGCGTATGCCCGAAATCGAATTCTAAGGTCTTTAGCCCGAGATATGAAATTTTGATGAAAATTTAAAAGCTTGAAAGCTTAATGATTTTTAAGAAATTACTGATGTTGGATTTATTTACATCGGGTCCGTATTTTGGTTTTGGAGCTCGGTATAGGTCCACTATAATATTTATGACTTGTCTGCCGAATTTTGTCAGAATCGGTGTTGATTTGACGTGATTCGGACGTCCGGTTGTAAAAATATAAGTTTTAAAGTTTTTTTGAAAACTTTCTTTGATTTGGTGTCCGATTCGTAGTTCTAGGTGTTATTTTGGTGATTTGATCACGCAAGCAAGTTTGTATGATGTTCTAGGACTTGGGTGCATATTTGTTTTGGAGCCCCGAGGGCTCCGGTTGGTTTCGGGTGATTAACGGATCAATTTTGGACTTAAGGAAACTGCAAAAACCTGCTTCTAGTTTCCTTCTTCGCGTTTGCGAAGAGCAAATTGGGCTGGCACATTTTGTACTTTGCGTCCGCGACAGAGTGAACGCGTTTGCGAAGGCTTGAGGTTCGAAGCTTCGCGTTCGCGATCGAAGCCTCGTGTTCGCGAAGGGAAAGAGGCTAACCAGGAATTACCTTCGCATTCGCGAAGGGCATCTCGCATTCGCGAAGGACAAGCCAGGCAAGCTTCGCGTTCGTGAGGTAGCCCTCGCATTCGCAAAAAATAAAATTGGGCAGCACAAAATTTGTGCTTCGCGAACGCGAGGCGGTGACCGCGTTTGCGGAGGGTAAAAATCCCAGAAACAGAACTTAAGTTCTGGAAATGGGGTTTAGACCCATTTTCAACCATTTCCAATTTTTGAGCTTGAGTAAGGCAATTCTTGGGCAATCTTTACGGAAAAATATTGGGGTAAGTATTACTTATCCTATATTGATTATATTTCATGATTCCATACTCGTTTATAACATGAATCCGTGAAAATTTGGGAGAAAAATCAGATTTTTATAAAATCATCCAAAAACAAAAATTTAAGATTTGAAGGTCTATTTGACATCAGAATTGGATAAAGTTTGTATGGTTGAACTCGTATCGGAACGGGTGTTCGTATTTCATAAGTTTTTCTGAGATTTGAGACGTGGGTCTCACTGTCAAATAAATTCATATGGAATTAATTCCTATGATTCGTATTGAGTATATCGAATTGTTTGTGAATAGATTTGAAGCTTTTGGAGACAAATTTAAAAGGAAAATCTTTGGTCGAGTAATTGATTAGAATTTGCTAAGCGAGATAAGTGTCGTGGTTAACCTTGACTTGAGGGAATAGAACCCTTAAATTATTTGTTGTGTGAAATGCATGCGAACGGCATATAGGCGAGGTGACGAGTGTCTATATGTCGTTAAATTAATTTTTTGCATATTTACTTGAAAAATCATAAATTATTTTAAATCATGAATTAATTGTCATAATAATTATTTCTCTCTTATTCTTTATCAAATATTAATTCTTGAATTTCTGCATTAATTGTTACATCTTATTTGAATATGTGTATTAATTGCTACTTGATATTTAGCATATTAAACATTAAATTGCCTATTTCTCCCTGATTTCTATAATAAATTGCTATTTGTCATCATTTGTTTCATAATTTAATAATAATTATTCTATGCTTGTTGCCTTAAAATTTTATATTAATTGTTACATTTATTGGGGAAGTTTCTTCTATAAGAATTGGTAAATAAATATATTGGAGGAGCGGGTTGCACGCCGCAACAGACTTATTAAAAGTCCATATTGGAGAATCGAGTTGTACGCCACAACAGACTTATTTAAAACTCGATATATACTTGACTAAAATAAATATATTGGAGGAGCGGGTTGCACGCCGCAACAGACTTATTAAAAGTCCATATTGGAGAATCGAGTTGTACGCCACAACAGACTTATTTAAAAGTCGATATATACTTGACTAAAATAAATATATTGGAGGATTGCATATGAATATATTGTGGGAGCGGTTTGCACGCCGCAACAGAAATTGGTTGAAATAATAATGGGTTATGACTGCTGAGTTGGCTTCAATTATTATAAATGAGTTATCTGATTTATTTCTATTATTTGTTGTTTTTACTAATATTGCGTACAGGTTAATGTAAGTGAACCGCCTTAGCCTCGTCACTACTTCGTCGAGGTTAGGCTCAGAACTTACCAGTACATGGAGTCGGTTGTACTAATACTACACTCTGCACTTCTTGTGCAGATTTCGGAGTTAGTCCCAGCGACGTACCATAGACTTGCTCGGATTTCAGCTACCAGAGGAGACTTGAGGTATAACTGCACGGCGTCCGTAGTTCTGAAGTCCCTGTCTACTTTACTTTAGTTGTGTGTTTATTTCCAGACAGCTTTATTTTATTCAGACCCTTATTTGTATTACTCTAGAAGCTCGTGCATTTGTGACACCAATTCTGGGATGGTATTTAGACACCGTTAGTTTTATGGATTATTCACTATATTTCACACCTTACTTCCGTATTTATTTCTTTGTTATTAATAAAATTTAAAATTGTTTTAAAAATGGCTAATATTATTCTAACGTTGGCTTGCCTAGCAAGTGAAATGTTCAGCGCTATCACGTTCTGAAGGTGGAAATTTTGGGTTGTGACAGGAAGACTAGGGAGTGTAGACCCTATGTCTAAAATAAAATCAACTAGGGAGTGGAGAACCTATATTGGAAAAAGAAACTAGGGAGTGGAGAGCCTATGTCTAAAATAACATCAACTAGGAAGTAGAGACCTTATGTTGGAAAACAAAACTAGGGAGTGGAGACCCTATGTCTAAAATAAAATCAACTAGGGAGTGGAGACACTATGTTGCAAAAGAAGACTAGGGAGTGGAGACCCTATGTCTCAAATAAAGTCAACTAGGGAGTGTAGACCCTATGTTGGAAAAGAGACTAGGGAGTGGAAACCCTATGTTGGAAAACACAACTAGGGATTGGAGACCCTATACTACCATGATTTTGAACTTTCTTTCTTCTTTTTTATAAGAGAATGAGTAAAATGCGGGAAAGAATTTGGAGAAGACTTCCCTTTTGGAGTTGTTCTGATGTAGAGCTACTTTAGTCTCCGCGTGGTTTCTTTTTGGCTACACCTGCTTCTTGCAAGATTGCTTTGGATTGCACCTGTTTCCTATTTGTTTTTTTGCGGGAAAGAATTTGGAGAAGACTACCATTTTGGAATTGTTGCTGTTGCAGAGCTATTTTAGTCTCCGCGTGGTTTCGTTTTGGATGCACTTGCTTCTTTCAAGGTTACTTTTGTATTGTACTTGTTTCCTATTTTCAAACAAAGAATAATTGTTAGTTTGAAACGGTGGTTGGTTTTGAGGCCTTGAGTGTTTCAGTCGCTTGATCTTGGCCGGCTTCTTTGATGATAATTTCACCTGTAACTGTTACTTTCCTGAATGCTGATTGCATTTCTGGTCCCGGAGAACCTTTGGCTTTTCCAACATTTTTCCCTGGTGGTTGGTCGCGTGCGACTTAACCTTTTCAAATTTTATTTTGCCTTTGTGGCATTTCCCTTCTGACTTCTTTCTTCAAATTTTAACTTTAGAGCATTGAGGTACCTTGGTTTTTCAAACCTTGCCAAAGACGGTTAGCCACGTGGGACTCAACTCTTTCAACTTCATTTTCCCTTGTAGTCATTTCAATTTGATTTTCTCTTTCCAAGAGTTTTCACTTTGAAGCATCGGCCTCCATCGCCAGTCGAGGTCGACTTGATGCCCCTACTGAGGCTGGGTGCCTTTTTGCACACTAACTTGTATCAAACGAAAGACCTGTAAATCAGTCTTGCTATCTCTTCTTTGCCTTAGTTTTGGAATAGAGTTAGACCGGGATTCAAAGAAAAAGAAACAATGGAATGGACAATGGATTTTGACAAGAGGTATCCCTTTTGGGGAAAGAAAAGTACTTATCTGGAATACATGCGGACTTTAATGAACGTGACATACCTTTTGGACTGGATGCCTGATCTGTGTAAACCGTACGACTCTTAGAAATCCATCAGAACCTTTGCCTCAAAATCGAGAAACCTTGCCGGGACTGTCAATACCAATGGATGTGAAGATCCTATTTTCGATCAATAGTGCCCTTTTGCGGGTTTTTACCAGCTGACATCTCTCATTTCTCTTCTCACCATCGCCTTATAGTGTCCTTTGCGGGTTTTCACTAACAAGACTCTCTCATTTTCATTTTCTCTGCTCGTTATTGCCCTATGGTTCCCCTGAGGGTTTTCACCAATAAGACTCTCTCATTTTATTTCTCTTATTTGGTTTGCATCAGATCCAAATGACCGTATCCTCCAATTCTTGAACATTCTTGTTGATTGATTGGAAGGACTTGAAAAGGATTTGGGTAAAAATGATTTGGATTGAATTACAACTTTGGAACCTTTTAGGCGAAACCATCGCCGAACCATTGTAACATCTGTCCCAGTTTCAACTTTGGGGAAATGAGAATTTTTGTTTTGGTGTGACTGAACCCCAGAAAAAGGCTGCCTACATATCCTTTCGGAATCAAGTCAAACGTAGTTCAAGGAACTTTGTTTCTGATTTCCTTTTGTTTTTCCCTTTGTTTTTCTTTTGTTTTTAAAAAAAATTTCATTTTCCTTCTTTACTTCTTCTATAACACTTTCAGGTTCCAAAGAGGGTAATCAAAGAAAGGTAACTAGCTCAAAGGGTTGGAAAAAGGGTTAATGGTGTTTGGATAGTGAGAATGAAATCATTCGTCATCCCAATCAGAGAATATTAACACTACATAGAGGGTCAAACATAGTACCTTTTGACTGCATCCGCGTTGACAAATTATTTCAGGGACATTTCCTTCGATGCTTCCTAGGTACAACGCTCTCTTTTGGTAGTACTCTCGTTACAATGTATGGACCTTTCCAATTTGGAGCCAATTTTCTTTTAGCTTGTTCGTGAGGTGGGAGGATACATCTCAAAATGAGTTGTCCTATTTTAAATTTCCTAGGTCATTATTTGTTGGTACAACTGCCCGTGGCAAACTGCGGCCAATTATTTTTCATCAATCAGTTTCAATTGTTCCAATCAGTTCTTGACCCAATCTTTATCCTCAATCTCGGCTTCAACAATGATCCAAAGAGAGGGAATTTCAACTTCTTCCGATTTCATTCGGACTTGGCTTAAGCCTACTGTTCCAATTCTTTGTTTATTTTCTCAGAAGCTTTATCTTTAACACATTCTGCTTCTTGATTCATTATTTCGAGGGGCTCTCTTAGGCGAGGATTGTACTGGAGAAAATTTGTTTGGGGATTATACGGAGCTTGGTAGGGACGGTGATTTCTGTGAGGTGGAGCTCGATTTTGTGTATAATGTTGTGGCCGCGTGTAAGGTTGCACGTTCATCAATGCATAGGGATGCGGTTCAACGGCATAAGCAATATCTTGATGGGGATAAGTGTTGCGGGACCTTAAGAAGCATATATTATTGGCTGAATGACATGTGGGCCCCCGAGCTCGAAGCCCTTATGGCTCCCTCTTCCCTCTTGTTTCTGTTCATCAAACCCCCTGAACCATTCTGAATGGTATGTGATGTGGCCTTAAAGGCAACATGACTCAAGATTTGGCCCGTTTTTAAACCATTTTGGACCATATCCTCAATTTGGATAGCCTCTACGAACGGATTACCCACAGCGGACATCATGTTCTGGAAGTAGTCTGCCTCTTGGGCCTATAGGAAGATCATAACCAATTATGCTTCGTTCATTGAAGGCTTTACCTGGCGGCTTGCTCGTGCCATTTGACAACATATCTACGGAAACTTTATGTGGTTTTGTTTTTTTCAAATTGGACACAGAGTTCTCTTTTTGGATTTTTTTCACTCTTATTTTGTTTTTGATTGTTTTTCGCTCTTTGTTTTTCTTTATTATTTCTGTCACTTCTTTCTTTCTTTTTCCTTCTTTTTCTTAATGGCTATGATCGAATCCAATGGGGATTGCCTACATATCATGACGCCGCATGAATAAGATCATTATGTAGTTCAGGAAGATCGAGAATAGACTTCTAATTATTTTTTTGTATTTTGAGTTTTTTTTTAATTCCGAAAGATCAGCGTCCGAAGAAGAACAAAAACATTTTTGGATTTTGAGTTTCTCTCATTTTTTTCCTTTTTCTTTTGTTGTTGCTTTTGTTTTTTAGAATTTTTGGAAAGTTTTTGATTGAAAGAATTCTAAAGAAGGAAGAAAATATTTTGGATTTTGATTTGAAATTTTTTGTTCTTTTTTTATTCCGAATGAAATACTCTGGAAAAGAAGGAAAACATTTTTGGATTTTATTTTTTGACAATTGGGACCAGAATCGATGACGTTTGCCTACGTATCTCGCATCCGGTGAGAATGAGACCCGCGTAGTTTGGTTAGTTTTGACACAACCGAGAAAACATGCTTTTGAATATAATTGAATCATTTTGAAATGACTCTTTTTTTCGAATATTTCGGCAGAGTTTCGGGACTTTTCCAAATATCGTTTTCAGTACCGGGAAAATTTCTCTCTCCTCCCTCAGCCTTGGTTTTTCTCTTGATTTTCTTTTCCTAGCCGATCAACATGCAAGACGAAACAAATAAGTGCACAAATAGCACGTAGGATGCATTAGGATGATCTTTTATTTCAGGTACACCTGTCTTAGACGGACCCAACTCCTATGTTGAGTCCCCAAAATCAAATGCACGTGATGCAAACAAGCGTTCTTACTAGGGATCCGGTATCAGGCTATGTTATTCTAGGTTTAAAAACCTGGGGGTGTGTTCTAGACATGGCTTACCCAAGCGGACAGCTCGAGCCGAGGTGGGGGAAATATACTGGGAACACGAAAGTTTGCCCGGCCTAGTTGTTGATCCAGCCTTGTTCTATTTGGTATAACCTCTAATAGCAAAGTGGGCCACGCGCACGTGTGCACAATAATTTCAGAAGACTCAGAAGGGAGGCATAAGAACGCAATATACGGTTCAAATAATATCAAAGTGGTAAATGAGCGGCAATTAGCACATTAGGCCCACAAATACGGTAATATCAACAATAAAGAAAGCCAAGTATAGATTACATTACAAGCTCGAATTCTGAACCCTGAACCAGAAGTTCTAAGTTCTTATTCCCCAGCAGAGTCGCCAGAATTGTCACACCTCATTTTTCCGAGGGATAGGGAGTTTTTCTAATTTAAGTGACATTATTGAAATGAGATTATTTTTTTAAGAGTCGCCACTTGGAATTATTGAATTACGATGTTGCGAGTCACCATTTATTTTAAATCCCAAATTAAGGAAATTCGACTCTGAATTATGGTCCGCGAACACACAAGCCCGAGTAAGGAATTATGTTAACCCAGGAGAAGCTGTTAGGCATTCTCGAATTTTGTGGTTCTAGCACGGTCGCTTTAATAATTATACCTGGCTTAACTAATTTTAGATATTTTATGTTCTAGGAAAATTTATGCACTTTTGCCTTAAACCGCTTTTAATTGCTTGATTATTCATAATTATGGAAAAATCTTGAAACGAGTTACGCATACGTGTACTCATTTTGTTGGCGCATTAAAAATCATATCACGCATGAGTGTACACGATTGATAACACTTTTATTATTATTAAGATTATTCAGTCAAAGTCGCGCGAACGCGTACCATGAGTTATTTTGGAAATCATAATTATATCGCGCAAACGTGTACATAACTTGATTTGATTAATTTAGAGCGTACTTGAAATATACTACCGTGTTCATGAATTATTTTTTCTAAACTAATTTGAAAATTGTTGTAAAGTCAAGAGTTATGAAATGTATTTGTGTAGAACTAGAAGTATGGAATTTAAGTACTAGAATTATTTACAAAATGAATTACTTTACTACGTTATGAAAAGTATTTGCAATTATTTATTATGGAAGAAATATAAGCTAGCTTATAAATTTTATTACCATGGGTCATAGTACTTAAACCATCCGACCCAAAAATTCCTAAAGGGATCTTTCTAATTTTAAAGTGAGAAAATTCCATGGCTCATTCTTCCTTAACATCAAAATTATTTCATGGCACATCAACATTCGTATGGCCCAATTCCCTTTATACATAACTGCCTTTTTTACCTTGATTTACTATAACATGAGTTTTACTTCTCTAAAATTATATTAAACAAATAATGACAGTGAAAGTTTCATGCCTTACTAATTCATAGAACTAAATATTCTATAGAACTAATCCACCAAAAATAGCTAGAATATTTAAGAAAAGTTAACCAAGAACATGAAAACTATTATTGTTTATGGATTAAAAGGAAACAAACATATTCTTGCTAAAGCTTTAAACCAACAAAAGATGACAAACTAATTTATGCTAACTATAAACAGGAAAAGAAACATGCTCAAATAATCAATAAGTATGAACCATAAAATTTTACTCAAATACCCATCATAATTAAAAAAATAAATCCAAATTTATATGTTAATCAAGGATAAAGTAAGAAATGGACCTCGATACAGCTTTTCACGAAATCGAATGAAATGAAGAAAGGAAATCTAACCGGAGTCTGGCTCGCCGGAGACCTCAACGAAAACGGAGAGACAAAGTCAGAACCTTGTTACGTTCATTAGGATACTTCAAGGGTGTTTTTAGGCTTGAATTTGAGGTATTTTCGAGTCTTAAACAGAGTGATGAATTGCTGAATTTTTCAAAAGAAAGAGGAAGAAAGAATGACACGAGTAGAAATTTCCTTAGCGTAGAAGAAGAAAACTTATCTCAATTCCCTCCTCTCTTTTTTTTCCCCTCCTTCTCCTCACATTTTCTCTACTATTTATAGAAACAAATTCGGAATTTTTTCAGATTTTGTTTTTTTTAATTATTTTATTATTTTATTATTTTTTACTTAACCAATTCCCACTTCCCATTTTTCTTCTTTTTTAAAAAAACATAAATTCCCCACTTTTCTTTACTTTTATTTTTAAATTTTCCACTTTTTTACTTTTATTATATTTACATTCCTACTTTTTTTACTTTTCTTTTTTTAATTTCTAGTTTCTTTTACTTTTTTAAAAATAATATTCACCTACCTTTACTTTTTGTAACGACCCGGCCGGTCTTTTCGAGAGTTATAGCCCTGTTTCTCCCATTTCTGCTTTTTGTGTGCTTTACAGCTGTATTATATCTTACCGGGTTGGTTGGTTCGGGTCCGAAGTGGTTTTGGAGTGAATTGAGACGCTTAGTCTCTTAATTGGAAGCTTAAGTTGGAAAAGTAGACCAGATGTCGACTTGTGGGAAAATAACCTCGGATTTGAATTTTATGATTCTGTTAGCTTCGTTATATGAATTTGGACTTAGGAGCGCGTCTGGAATGTGATTTGGAGGTCCGTAGTAGAATTAGGCTTGAATTGGCGAAAGTTGGAATTTTGGCGATTTTGGTCGGCAGTGGAAATTTTGATATCGGGGTCGGATTGGATTTCCGGAAGTTGGAATAGGTTCATGGTATCATTTTTTACCTCTGTGTAAAATTTGAGGTCAATCGGACGTGGTTTGGTAGGTTTCGGTGTCGTTTGTGGAATTTAAAAGTTTAGAAGTTGTTTAAGCTTGAATCCGGGTGTAATTGGTGTTTTGATGTTGTCTTGAGTGATTTGAAGATTCGCCTAAGTTCGCATGGGGTTACATGTCTTGAATCCGGTGTAATTGGTATGATCGGTTGAGGTCCCGGAGGCCTCGGAGTGATTAACGACTTGATGGGAGTTGAGGAATTGTAGCTAAAGTTGCTGCTACTGGTGTACCCGCATCTGTGGAGTGGGAACCGCAGGTGCGAGCCCACAGAAGCGAAGGAGGAACCGCAGATGCGGCTAAGGAGGACCAGGGCAGAGGACGCAGGTCCTGCGATGGTCGTATAAGCGGATTTAGGGGTGCAAGTGCGAGTTTGGACCGCAGGTGTGATGTAGTTCCCGTACCCGCGAAGAGCGCAGATGCGGTCAATTGATCGCAGGAGCGGAGGCAGTGTTTAGGGATTTTTTCGCAGATGCGGAAATGGAGCCGCAAGTGCGAGAAGTATGGGTAGTACCTATAAATAGAACACTTCAAGATTTTTCACAATTTTCATCATTTTTGTGCTCGGAATTTGAGGATTTTGAGAGAGATTTCGGAGTAATCACTGAGGTAAGTTCCTCGTGCCTATTTATCTTACATAATGGTATTTCCCCACTGATTTTACACCTAGTTGGTGAGTGTTTGAGGTGAGATTTGGGAGATTAGGGTTTGGGAATTGGAGAGTGCATTTTGGGATTTTGAAGGGGCAATTGAGATCGGATTTTGATAAATTTGGTATGGTTAGGCTCGTGAGCGAATGGGCTTTCGGGTTTTGTGACTTTCGTCGGGTTTCGAGACGTGGGCTCGGGGGGCCGGGTTGAACCGATTTCAGATTTTGAACTATATATTAGTAGTTTTCTTGTGTAATTGATCCTTTTATCCAATATTTATTATCTCGTACTGTTTGTGACTAGATTCGGGGCATTTGGAGGCCGATTCGAGAGGCAAAGGCATTTCGGAGTAGGATTTATGCGCGGTTGAGGTAAGTAACAGTCTTAAATCTTGTTTTGAGGGTATGAAACCCCGAGAATTGGTATAATGTGAATATTTGGAGGTGACAGACATGCTAGGGGACGGGCGTGCGAGCGTGCACCGTGAGGATTTTGACTTGGTCCGTCCCGTGAGACTACAAAGTCGAATAGCCATTGTTATTACTTGTGTTTCCTTGTCTTTGAGTAATTGACTGTCTTTCATGTTAGAAACCATGCTTAGGCCATATGATATCACTGTTGGTACCCGCAATGATCGTATACTTGTTGAATTGACTGCTAATTATTGTCTTGTACTTAGTCACAGTCTTACTTGTGTGTTATATCTCTGTTTCCTCTCATTTCTTGTTGATACTTGTTGTATTCTCTGTCGGGATGATTATTATGATATTCTGTGAGCCCGAGGGGCTGGAGAGGTTAGTGACTGAGATAGGGTCTGAGTGCCGAGCTGCGAGCTGTGAGGTATATGGATTGGGTTGCACACTGCAACAAGCCTTCGGGCTC
>AWOL01S0065288.1:0-12767 GCA_000715115.1 Nicotiana otophora
TTTGAGATATTTGCAAGGAACCAAGGATTTTAAACTCACATACAAATACTCTGACTCCATGGAGATTATTGGATATTTAGACTCTGATCTAGGTGGCTGCAAAGACTCTAGGATATGTTTTTCTTCTTGCTGGAGGTGTTGTTTCTTAGAGAAGTGTCAAGTAGGCCATTGTTGCAACATCTGCCATGGAAGCTGAATTTGTAGCATGTTATAAAGCTATATCACAGGCGTTATGGTTGAAGAATTGTATTTCCGGCCTTAGGATTGTCGATTCCATTTCAAAGCCATTGAGAATCTCCTATAGCAACTCAAATGCAGTGTTCTTTTCTAATAATAATAAAAGTGGAATCTGAAGCAAGCATATCAACATAAAGTGTTTGATGGTTAGATATTATGTCAAAAGACAAGATAGATTTTTTGATGTCACGACTCGGAATTCCCAATTTCGGGAATGTGATGGCGACTTCCATCCACTTGCAAGGCAAGCCGACGTTAATAAAGAAATTAACTAATTTTTAGCTATTACTCAAGTGATGACAATAAACGAGAAATAAATTCCAAATCTAACACAATGCGAATATAAACAACGTGATACTAACTACTCTCAGAAATCTGAAGTCACGAGTACATGAGCAACTAGAAGTCTACGAGCATAGTTTGAAATAATACAATTGTTCGAAAGAGAAAAACAGTAAAGGTAGGAAATGGAAGGGGACTTCAAGCTATGTGAAAGCCAGCATATCTACCTCTAGTCTCCGTATGAAAGTTATCTGAGCTGACGCACCTCTAAGTACCGCTGGGACCGATACCTATATCTGCACAAGAAGTGCAGAAGTATAGTATGAGTACAATCATCCCAATGTACTCCGTAAGTGTCGAGCCTAACCTTGAAGAGATAGTGACGAGACTATGACAAGACACCTACATAAAAACCCCGTGCAAATATATATATATATATATATATATATATATATATATATAAATAGCAAGAAGAATGATAAATATTAACTAGGAGGGGATGGACATGCGAAAGGAGAGAATATCATAAAAACGGCAAGTACGATATCCCGAAATAACATCTTCCAAATTAAGCAATGATATGAAAATGAATGGCATGACAACACCCTACGTATTTTTACTCTCGTCCTCACCATGTAATATCATGAATATAATGGCACGACATCACCTTTTGTGCTTTTACTCATCGGCATGGCATCACCCTTCGTGCTTTTTACTCTCAAATTTATCAATATATGATAATGAATTCAAATAAGGCATGGCAACACCCTTCGTGATTCTCTCTCTTCTTCACCAAACAATAATTCAAATCCACATATAAAAATAAATGCAGGAAACAATTTCACTTCAAATGTAGTGCCACGATCTCAAATTAAACTTTCAAAATATACAACATATTTGAAATAAACAATAAATATGAAACGAATAATTTAAAGAAGTAATAATCTAACCTACGCATGGATAACATGATTAACACAACAATTTAATATAAAGAAATAATTTCTACCTGCATGATTTAATTCAATGACAATGCATAGATTCACCTCACATGTATGTTGTCCCCACACATAAAACACGTAGCAAATAGACCAACAAGTCTTAATCTTTTATGTCAAGGTTAACCACGACACATACCTCGCTCCATAACCAAATCAATGCTCAATCACGGATTTTTATCTAGAATTAGCCTCCAAACCTATCAAATCCAACCAAATATAGTACAAATAATTCAAAATAGACTTTAGAAATTACCCATTAATGAAAGAGGTTCAATTTGATCATTTTAAAAAAACATCAACCAAAGTCAACTTCGTGCCCGCTTGTTTGAAACCCGAGGTTCGGACCAAAACCCGATTACCCATTCATCCCCGAGTTCAATTATGTGATTTATTTCGAAATTCAACCTTAATTTGATGTCTAAATCCCAATTTTACAAAAATTTCCAATTCTACCTAAATCCCTAATTTCTACCATGAAAATCCTATAATTTGGTATTGAAATCTAATGAAAAGTAATGGGGGTTGAAAAGAAATGGATTAAAGTCGCTTACCAAAAACTTTGGAAAGAAAAGTCTTTTGGAAAATCGCCTGTAGAGTGTTTTAGGGTTGAGAAATAGTGTAAAATGAGCTAAGTCTCGATTTTTCCCTCTTTTACACATCTGTAGATGTTGCGATTGTGATATCTTGTTCGCAATTGTGAGCATCGCAAATGCGAGACAAAGGTTGCAAATATGAACCCTGTCTCAGAAGAACAGAAGTCGAAAATGCGACAAATTGATCGCAAATGTGAATAACCAGCATTCGCAAACGCGACCAATATCTTCGCAATTGCGAAGAAGTCCTATTTTTTTAGGCATCGCAAATGCGACCAAGTGATCGCAAATGTGATCATGTGCGGTTCGCAATTGCGGACCATTTCTTCGCAAATGCGAGGTTACCCAATCCCAAGCCTGCTTGTAAACGTGAACTATTGTTTGCAATCGAAACTCACCCGAGCCCCTCGTGCTCCAAACCAAATATGCACACAAGTATAATAACATCATACGAACTTGCGCGCATGATCAAAACACCAAAATAGCACCTAAAACTACGAATCGGATATCAAAATGCATGAAATTTTTAAAGAAACTCAAGAACTTCCAAATTCACAACTGAACGCCTGAATCCTATCCAATCAACTCCGTTTTGCACCAAATTTTGCAGACAAGTTTAGAATAGTAAAATGGACCTATACCAAGTTCCAGAACCGAAATCAGAACCCGTTAGTCATAAAGTCAACCTACGATTAAACCTAGAAAATCTTTAAACCTTCAAGTTACTAGTTTTCAACAAATCACGTTAAATCAAGTTAGTGACTTTCGAATTCAATTCCGGGCATGCGCCCAAATTCAAAATTACGATATGGACCCACCGGGATCATCAAAATACTGATCTGGGAAGGTTATACAAAATATTGATCGTAGTCAACTCACGTTATTTTTAAAGCTAAAATTCATGTTTTCTTTAATTTTTCACATAAAATCTTTCCAAAAAAGATACGGACTGCACACGCCAATTGAGAAACATTAATTTAAGCTAATTAAGGTCTCGAAATACGAAAATAAGGGCTAAAACTCAAAATGACCTATCGGGTCATCACATTTACCATTTATAAACAAATGTTCGTCCACGAACGGACATAGAAAGGTATCTGGACTGGTGAAAAGGCGGGGGTATCTACTATGCATATCGGACTCAAACTCCCACGTAACTTACTCGATCTACTGACCTCTCCACTGCACTCTAATAGAAGGATAACTGTTAGACCTCAACTCCCGGACCTATCATGCTAAAATGGCCACCGACTCCTCCTCGTAAGTCAAATCCTTATCCAATTGGACTGAGTTGAAATCTAATCATGGGACGGATCATCGCGATACTTCCGGAGCATGGAAATATGGAACACCGGGTGTACTGTTGATAAGCTAGGTGGTAATTCAAGCTTGTAGGCCACCTCACCAACTATCTCAAGGATCTCAAAGGGTCTGATATCCGTAGGGCTCAACTTGTCCTTCTTCCCAAACCTCATCACACATTTCATGGGTGAAACCCGGAGCAAAACTCTCTCTCTAAATATGAATGCAACATCATGAACTCTTCGATTGGCATAACCTTTCTGCCTAGACTGTGTTGTACGAAGTTGATCCTGAATCATCTTGACCTTTTCCAAGGCATCTTGAACCAAATTTGTACCCAGCAACCGAGCCTCTCCTGGCTCAAACCAGCCAACTGGAGAACGACACTACCTCCCATATAAGGCCTCGTAAGGAGCCATATGAATACTCTATTGATAGTTATTGTTGTGCGCAAACTCCACAAGCAGCAAGAACTGATCCCAAGAACCCCCAAAATCCATAACACAAGCGTGAAGCATATCCTCCAATATCTGAATGGTGCGCTCGGACTACCCGTCCGTCTGGGGGCTGAAATATTGTACTCGAATCAACTCGTATGCCTAGCTCATGTTGTACGGTCCTTCAGAAATGCGATTTGAATTGCTTGCCCCGATCAAAAATAATGGACACTGGCACGCCATGAAGACGAACAATCTCGCAGATATAGATCTCAGCCAACCGCTCTGAAGAATAGGTAGCTGCTACCGAAAAGAAATGTGCTGACTTATTCAACCTATCCACAACGACCCATACTGTGTCAAACTTTTTCAAAGTCCATGGGAGCCCAACAACGAAATCCATAGTAATACGATCTCACTTCTACTCGGGAATCTCGAGTCTCTAAAGCAAACCGCCAGGCGTCTGATGCTCGTACTTCACCTCTTGGCAATTCAAACATTGATCTAAATACGCA
This sequence comes from Nicotiana otophora, assembly GCA_000715115.1. Classification (NCBI taxonomy): domain Eukaryota; kingdom Viridiplantae; phylum Streptophyta; class Magnoliopsida; order Solanales; family Solanaceae; genus Nicotiana; species Nicotiana otophora. The sequence continues at coordinate 4,365 of AWOL01S0065288.1, forward strand.
GCTATATCTTTCCTCATTCTTCTCCACCAAGAATGCTGCCTCAAATCCTACACCCGGATGAATGGAATATCACGAACTGTGGCCTCCTCAAGAATCAACTCACGAAGCCCATCCACATTGGGCACACAAATCCGACCTTGCATCCGCAACACCACATCATCTCCAATAGAAACCTTCTTGGCATCACCATGCTGCACCATGTCCTTAAGGAAAAGCAAATAGGGTTCATCGTACTGACATTTTCTAATGCGCTCATACAAAGAAGACCGAGAAATCGTGCAAGCAAGAACCCGACTAGGCTCTAAAACATCTAACCTCACGAACTGATAGGCCAAGGCCTGAACATCTGATGCTAGAAGTCTCTCACCAACTGGAATATATGCAAGGCTACCCATACTCACTGCCTTTCTACTCAAGGCATCGGTCACCACATTGGCCTTCTCGGGATGATACAAAATGGTAAAATCATAGTCTTTTAACATCTCTAACCATCTCCTCTGCCTCAAGTTGAGATCCTTTTACTTATATAAGTATTGTAGACTCCGATGATCTATGAATACTTCACACGACACACTGTAGAGGTAATGCCTCCAAATCTCCAATGCATGAGCAATAGCTCCAACTATAAGTCATGAACATAGTAATCCTTCTCATGAACATTCAATTGTCGAGACCCGTATGTAATCACCCTACCATCCAGCATCAATACTGCACCAAGCCCAATATGCGATGCATCACAATACACAATGTAGGATCCTAAACCTGTGGGCAACACCAACATTGGAACTGTAGTCAAAGAAGTCTTGAGCTTCTAAAATCTCAACTCACACTCATCGGACCACCTGAATGGGGCACCCTTTTGGGTCAATCTAGTCAATGGGACTACAATAGATGAAAATTCCTCCACGAACCGGCGATAATAACATGCCAAACCCAGGAAGCTCCGAATCTCTATTGTTGAAGTAGGTCTACGCCAATTTTGAACTACCTCAATTTTCTTAGGATCCACTTTAATGCCCTTGGCAGATACAACATGCCCTAAAAAGGCAACAGAGTCTAACAAAAACTCACACTTTGAAAACTTGACATATAACTAACTATATCTCAGAGTCTAAAGTACAATCTGAAGATGCTGCTCATGCTCCTCTCGACTGCGGGAGTAGATCAAAATATCATCAATGAAGATGATTACAAATGAATCCAAATAGGGCTTAAATACCCGATTCATCAAATCCATAAATGCTACTACGACGTTTGTGAAGCCAAATAACATCACTAGGAACTCATAATGCCCATACCGGGTCCGGAAAGTTGTATTAGAGATATCTGATGCCTTAATCTTAAACTAATGGTAGCCAGATCTCAAATCAATCTTCGAAAATACTTTGGCACCTTGAAGCTGATCAAATAAATCATCAATCCTCAGCAACAGATACTTGTTCTTGATAGTGACTTTGTTCAACTGTCGATAATCTATACACATCCTCACCGAACCATCCTTCTTCTTCACGAACAACATTGGTGCACCCCAGAGCGAGACACTAGGCCTAATAAATCCTTTCTCAAGTAAATCCTGCAACTGCTCATTCAGTTCATTCAACTCAGGTGGGGCCATACGATATGGTGGAAGGGAAATGGGCTGGGTGCCCGAAGCCAAGTCAATACAGAAGTCGATATCTCTGAGAAACTCGCGCACACCTGGTATTGAATCCATGGAAGGGACCTTCGCGCTAAGATCACAGATATATGCCAAATATACTAGATACCCCTTCTCAATCATATGCCGAGCCTTAACATAAGAAATAACCTTGTCGGTAGAATGGTCATGAGTCCCTCTCCACTCTAATAGAGGAAACCCCGGCATGGCTAAGGTCCACCGTCTTGGATTGAAAATCCAATATAGCGTGATAATGTGAAAAACAATCCATGCCCAAAATAACGACAAAGTCCACCATATCAAGAAGTAGAAGATCTACACTAGTCTNCTCATCTATCTAGACCACAAACCATAACGATTCGTCTAGCAATCTCTGCGGCCCTCAAATATCCTCCCCGGTCTCCTTGTCCATTTGTGGATGAAAGAAAGTCCATCAATGAATCTCCTAAGTCTCTCCCTCTCAGTAGGGAGTAAGATAACTGCATGGCGAGCTAGGTCCACAAATCGGGTCTCGTACTAGGTATCATTCATGCTACCCTATTGAAGGCACTCAAACTGTTTGCGGTACTCCTCTCTCAGAATGAAAGGAATAAACTTCTCAAGTATAGGTGCGAAAACTAATCCCAAGTAAGTTGAGGTGAACCAGCTAGTCTGCTCAGCTCAAAATCCTGTCACTACCTCCTGGAAGAATCGGTCATCTCAAACACTGTAAGGTCAACCCCATTGGCCTCAACAATACCCATGATTCACAATACCTCGTGGCAACGGTCCAAGTAATCTCGTGGTCCCTAGAAGGTGCACTACGGAAGTGAATAGGTAAGAGCTTTGTGAACTTATCCAATCTAATCAATCCCTCAGAAGACATCGTGTGCCTCTCTCCGGACTGTGCAACAACAACAGGCTGAACTACCCCAACTGGCTAGACTGCTTGAGTCTGATATATGGGAGACATCTACTTCGGAGTGTGAGTAGTGGGAGTCTGTGCTCCTTCCCCCAGACTGAGAGATAGCTGGTGCCACTAGAAATGCCTCGGTCTGGGCCACACTCTCCATAAGCCCACTAAACTGACTAAAGTGTCCTGAAGCACGGGAGTGTCTATAAACCCCTCTAGGACCTGGGGGGTCCGACTGGTGCAGTTTGAGCTAAGATCTCCTACTCATGATCAATACAAGTCTCCACTGTGGGTGCTGCTGCTCAAGCTCTAAGCTGACCCTGCCTCAACCTCTACCCCTGGTAGTGGCTGCAACAGGGGGNAGAATCTCCCACAGACGTGGGCACATATACATGAGCACTCAAAAGAATCACGAGGCATAACTAGATATGAAGCAAAATAGGATGACACATAGGAATAAGTAGAATCATGATCAAATAGGACTGAAGCATATCTATGGCAAACTGGAACAATACAATTGATGATTACGTCAAATGACTATACCTCAGGTCTTGCTGGAAATGCATAAAAATGGGGTTGGGCCCCACCACTCTGACCTCCGCCTCTCAGACGACCCCTAGTTGGTCAGCCTTCACCTCTAATGGACTGAACTCCACTTCTATTGAACTGACCTCCACTTTTGGCAGACTGACCCCCGTCTCTACCTTGTTACACGGATGGTGAAGTAATCGGTGCCGGAACCATGGCACGAGAACTCTGCTATGGCATGCCGCCCTGTGACCTAGGGCAAAATCTAGTAACGTGCCTCGGGTCTCCACAAGTATAACAAGCCCTTGGCTGTTGTGACTGCTGACCCTGGAACTGGCCTTATCGACCTAGATAACTACCCCGATAACTCTAGATTGAAGGTGCACTAATAGGAGCTGATGGTGTATTGTAGGCTACCTGCTCAGGATGAGACACATAAGAACCACGACTAGCCAACGCACTGTGAGATGCCTAAAGCACTGACTGAAACGGACTATAGAGGATGGCCTCTACCAAAAGAACCTCTGCCTCCAGATGAGGCACCACTAAAGATACTAAAATGACGTGGCCTCTTCTTAGATGTCGCTCATCTATCTAGACCACAAACCATAACGATTCGTCTAGCAATCTCTGCGGCCCTCAAATATCCTCCCCGGTCTCCTTGTCCATTTGTGGATGAAAGAAAGTCCATCAATGAATCTCCTAAGTCTCTCCCTCTCAGTAGGGAGTAAGATAACTGCATGGCGAGCTAGGTCCACAAATCGGGTCTCGTACTAGGTATCACTCATGCTACCCTATTGAAGGCACTCAAACTGTTTGCGGTACTCCTCTCTCAGAATGAAAGGAATAAACTTCTCAAGTATAGGTGCGAAAACTAATCCCAAGTAAGTTGAGGTGAACCAGCTAGTCTGCTCAGCTCAAAATCCTGTCACTACCTCCTGGAAGAATCGGTCATCTCAAACACTGTAAGGTCAACCCCATTGGCCTCAACAATACCCATGATTCACAATACCTCGTGGCAACGGTCCAAGTAATCTCGTGGTCCCTAGAAGGTGCACTACGGAAGTGAATAGGTAAGAGCTTTGTGAACTTATCCAATCTAATCAATCCCTCAGAAGACATCGTGTGCCTCTCTCCGGACTGTGCAACAACAACAGGCTGAACTACCCCAACTGGCTAGACTGCTTGAGTCTGATATATGGGAGACATCTACTTCGGAGTGTGAGTAGTGGGAGTCTGTGCTCCTTCCCCCAGACTGAGAGATAGCTGGTGCCACTAGAAATGCCTCGGTCTGGGCCACACTCTCCATAAGCCCACTAAACTGACTAAAGTGTCCTGAAGCACGGGAGTGTCTATAAACCCCTCTAGGACCTGGGGGGTCCGACTGGTGCAGTTTGAGCTAAGATCTCCTACTCATGATCAATACAAGTCTCCACTGTGGGTGCTGCTGCTCAAGCTCTAAGCTGACCCTGCCTCAACCTCTACCCCTGGTAGTGGCTGCAACAGGGGGCTCCGGCTCCTATCTAGCTATAGATGTTGTGCATGTTCTTACCATCTACGAGAGAATAAGAATGGAATGATTCAAACATCAATGATAGAATAAAATTGTACGATAGGGAAATAAAGAAGTGGATTTTTTCTTAAAACTTCATAGCTTACAAACGTCTCTATACCGATCCTTTAGACTATACTAAGCTTGCTCATGGCTCGTGAGACCTAAGAAAAATAGGGCTCTAATACTAACATGTTACGACCCGAAAGTCCCAACCTCAGGACTGCGATGGCACCTAACATCCACTTACTAGGCAAGCCGACGTTAATAAAGAAATTAACCATTTTTTTGCAATTACTCAAGTGATGACAACAAACGAGAAATAAACTCCAAATCTAACACAATGCGAATAAACAATGTGATACTAACTACTCTCGGATATTCGGAACTAGAAGTCTACAAATATAGTCTGAAATAAATACAATTGTTCCAAAAAGATAAGCAGTAAAGGTAGAAAATGGAAGGGACTTCAAGGTTTACGAACGCCAACAAATCTACCTCAAATCTCCGTAATAAAGTGATCCGAGCCGACGCACCTCTAAGCACCACTGATACTAGTATCTGCACAAGAAGTACAGAAGTATAGTATCAATACAACCGACCCAATGTACTCCGTAAGTGTCGAGCTTAACCTCGACTAGGTAGTGACGAGGCTATGTCAAGACACCTACCTAAAACTCATGTACATATATATATATATAGCAGAAAAATAGCAAGAAGAATGATAAAATATTAACTGGGAGGGGACATGCGAAAGGGGAGAATATCATAAAAACGGCAAGTACCATATACCAAAATAATATCTTCCGAATTAAGCAACAATATAACCAAGTAAATCACCAAAACCGGAAATCAGATAAAGCAATGATATGAAAATGAATGGCACGACATCACTATTCGTGCATTTACTCTCAAATCTCTCAATATATGATAATGAATTCAAATAAGGTACCGCAACACTCTTCACGATTCTCTCTCTTCCTCACCAAGCAATAATTCAAATCTGAATAATAAAAATCAATGTGGAAAATAATTTCACTTCAAATATAGTGCCACGATATCAACCTCAACTTTCAAAAATATATAACATCTTTGAAATAAACAATAAATACAAAACGAATAATTTAAAGAAGTAATAATCTAACCTAAGCATGGATAACATGATTAACAAAACAATTTAATACAAAGAAATAATTTTCACCTACATGCTTTAACCCAATGACAACGCATAGATACTTGTCACCTCACATACACGCTGCCCTCACACATAAAACACGTAGCAAATATACCAACAAGTCCTAATCCCTTAAGTCAAGGTTAACCACAACACTTTTCTCACTTTACAACCAAATCAATGCTCAACCGCAGCTTTTCCTCTAGAATTAGCCCCAACCCATTCAAATCTAACCAAATATAGTTCAAATAATTTGAAATAGGCTTTAGAAACTACCCATTAATAAAAGAGGTTTAATTTTTAAAAAAGTCAACGAAAGTCAACCCCGAGCTCGCTTGGTCGAAACTCAAGGTTCAAACCAAAACCCGATTACCCATTCAACCCTGAGTCCGTTTATGTGATTTGTTTCGAAATTTGATCTCAATTTGAGGTTTAAATCCCAATTTTATAAAAATTCCTAATTCTACTTAAATCCCTAATTTCTACCATTTAAATCTTAAATTTGATGTTAACATCTAATGTAAAGTAATGGGGAATTGAAAAGAAAAGGATTAAAGTCACTTACCAATGAATTTGAAAAGAAAAAAACTCTTGAAAAATCGCCTCTAGAGTGTTTAGGGATGAGAAATGGTGTAAAATGAGCTAAGTCCCGATTACCCCCTCTTTTACCCAGTTGCAGCAATTACGATGTCTTATTCGCAATTGCGAGCATCGCAAATGCGAGACAAAGGTCACAAATACGAATCTTATCTCAGAAGAACAGAAGTCGAAAATGCGACAAATTGATTGCAAATGCGAATAACCAGCCTTCGCAAATGCGACTAATATCGCAATTGCGAAGAAGTCCTATTTTGCCAGGCATCGCAAATGCGACCAAGTGATCGCAAAAGTGATCTGGTGTTGTTCGCAATTATGGACCATTTCCTCGATAATGCGAGGTTACCCCGATCCTAGACCCTGCTCACAAATGTGAACTCTTGTTCGCAAATGCGAGCCATGCCTCGTAAATGCAAGATCTGCATCAGAACTATACATGTTAATCGGGTCGGGCTGACCCGTTTACAACCCGATTCAGCCCGGTTCAGTTCGGTACTGTAGCGTGGGGGGCGGATTGGGACAGGTTGGACGGGGAGCGGGTTTCAAACGAATAGTTTTTTGATACCGGTGCATCGGAACCCGCTAAGCCCGTTAACCCGTTAATGGGTTGTTAACGGGCTACAGCCCGGTTCAGCCCGATTTTTAACATTTAATTTTTTATTTTATTTTTTAACCGTTGCCAACGGTCAAATTCAAATATGGCCGTTGGCCAACGGCCTTTTTGCAGAAATGGCCATTTCGGCCTACCCTCTTAAGAAAATAGTCCCCACACCCCTAGTATTTGATAAATTACAATTTTAACCTTTTAAAAACTATAAATAGCCCCACTTCTTCTTCATTTTTCCTCACAATTCACTCTCTTACTACTCTAATTCTCTCTTGATATTATTGATTATTGTTCTTAAATTCTCAATTACTTATTATTTTAAGTTTCATCAAATATTTAGTTTAGCCATTACAAAATTATTATTATCAAATATCAAGTATTCAAGTGAAGTGTGGTATCAAGTATCAACTATCAAGTATCGATCTATCAATTGAAGTTTGGTTTTTTATATCAAATTTAGTGCGGCATCCGGAATCCCGGTACACTTGTTCTATATCTTTCTCTTCTTTGGTGTACATTTATTTTATTATTTATAATTATTAATTTAATTTACATAATGGATATATTTAGAGCAACCAAAAAAGCGTGCACTAGTAGAGGTGGTAGTAAGAAAACTTTCAAAAGATCAAGAGGTAATGCTTGTTCTTCTAGTAGCTTTACACATATTTCTGAAAGTTCACGTGAAAATTTAAATGTAGATTATGAGGGACTTCAAGAAAATTATGGTATAGATGATGATTTAGATGATAATTTAGATGATATTCCATTTCCATCACCTGATAATCTTGAAACACCACCAGCTACACCTGGTAATGCTAGTCAAACTCAAAATATTAGGGGTGAAAGTCGTGGTAATACAAGTAGGCCTCTACTATTAAGAAGAATCGAAGATTAAAAAGTAAGTGTTGGAATTTTTTTGACAGACTAGAAGAAGATAAAAATTATGTAAGATGTAGAATTTGTAAGGATATATATAAACATGAGACCGGTAAGGGAGGTGGAACGGGTCAACTTCGTAGGTACATGGTAGACAACTACCCTCTTGATTGGGGAGTAGATGAGAAAGATGGGCAACAAAAACTTAACCCGGGTACTGGAGGGTTAATGGGTAAATACGATATTAAGAAAGATCGGGAAGAATTAGCTAAAATGATTGTTTTAGGTTGTTTACCTTTTAGTTTTGCTGCTTCACCATATCTTGTTACTTATATTCAAAGAATTTATAACCCTTTGTTTAAAGGTATTCCTAGAAGTACTTGTAGAGCTGATATCTTTAGGCTTTTTGGACAATATCAGACATATATACGTTATTTGTTCGCCAGTCTTTCTTGTAGAATTTCTCTTACTTCTGATATTGGTCGTGCTGTAAATGGTAATGATTATTTGACTGTTACAT
>AWOL01S0065288.1:13974-36679 GCA_000715115.1 Nicotiana otophora
GGACAATATCAGACATATATACGTTATTTGTTCGCCAGTTTTTCTTGTAGAATTTTTCTTACTTCTGATATTGGTCGTGTTGTAAATGGTAATGATTATTTGACTGTTACATGTCACTGGATAGATGGTAATTTTTGTATGCAAAAACATATTATTGCTTTTAAATATGATGAAGATCAAAGTTATACTGGTGCATTTATAAGTAATACTATCCATGAAGTTGCTATATTTTATAATCTTGCAGAAAAAGTTTTGTGTGTGTCATTTGATAATGCTTCTAGCAACAATGCTGCTATTACAATATTAAAATTGCATCTACACCCACCACTTTCTGAAATATTTCATGTTAGATGTCCATGTCATATTTATAATTTGATTGTGAAGAGTGGCCTTGAATTATTTAGAGATGATATCACTTTAGTTAGAAGAGTTGTTGGTGCATGAAGAAATAGTTACTAGGTGGAATTATACTTATTTATTCTCAAAATATTGTTATAAATATAGAATGCCTATAACTGAAGTTGCTAATTCTCATTGTACCGATCCTAGCCGCCTGTTAACATCTAGAACTTGGGATGTCATTGAAGATGTTGTAAAGTTTTACAAAAATTTTATGTGGCTACACTTGAGTTTTCTGGAGCTTATTATCCTACTATTGCAAATGGTTTAGTTCATATTGCTGAAATTTCTCTTTTACTACATAATTTGAAGAGGAAAAAAGGATATACTTATGTTGTTGAATCTATGCTAGATAAGTTTAAAAAATATTTTTACCCAATTCCCCCTATTTACCTACTTGGTGCTATTTTAAACCCTTCTATCAAAATGACCACTTGTCGCCAATTAATCACTGCTTTATATTCTTATATGGATATTGGACCAACTGAAACTCCTTATATTGACACTTGTATTTTTGATCTACACAAATATTTAGAAATATTATATAATTATTATGCTAACATTGTTGATGCTTCTTCTGCTGTAGATNTAACAAAATCAAAAAAGAACTTGCAACTTAATTTGAAGTATTATATATTATTCAATAAAAATATCAAATGAAAGTCTTCGGAGCTTGATCCTTACATATAGGTCTTATTAAATAATTTTTTGTAGCCACTTACTTTCAAATTTTAATTTTAACATTATAAAATTCAAATTTCAAATTAAAAATTTTAAACTTCAAATTTTAATTCTAAGCCTTAAAAGTTTGCAAACACTTAAGTATCAATAACATTGAATAAGAAAAACAAATTTACTTTTTAAAAAAAAAAAAATCACGGCCCGCTAACAACCCGCTAAGCCCGAACTCGTACGAACAAAAAAAAACCCGAAAAAGTATAGACCGTTAACGCAGCCCGCTAACAGCCCGCAACGTTAAACGGACGGGCTGTTTTTTTTTGTTCAACCCAAGCCTGTCCCAGTCCGCCCGTTAAACACCCTTAATCAGAACACCAGAGTAGGAAGAACATCAGCTAGCTTTAACCATCCAAACTCATCCGAAATGCGTCTGAAACTCACCCGAGCCCCTCGGGCTCCAAACCAAACATGCACACAAGTGTAATAACATCATATGAACTCACTCGCGTGATAAAAATACCAAAATAACACCCAAAACTACGAATCAGATATCAAAATGTATGAAATTTTTAAAGAAACCTAAGAACTTCCAAATTCACAACCGAGCGTCTGAATCCTATCAAATCTCCGTTTTGCACCAAATTTTGCAAATAAGTTTTGAATAGTAAAATGGACCTATATCAAGTTTCGGAACCGAAATCCGAACCTGGTAGCCATAAAATCAACCTACGATTAAACCTAGAAAATCTTTGAACCTTCAAGTTACTAGTTTTCAAGAAATCACGTCAAATCAAGTTAGGGACTTTCGAATTCAATTTCGGGCATATGCCCAAGTTTAAAATCACGATACGGATCCACCGGATCATCAAAATACCGATCCAGGGTCGTTTTCACAAAATATTGACCGTGGTCAACTCAAGTCATTTTAAAGGTAAAATTCATGTTTTTTCAATCTTTTACATGAAATCTTTTCAGACTGCGTACGTAAATTTAAAAATGCTAAACAGAGCTAATCGAGGTCTCGGAACCTGAAAATAAGGGCTAGAACTCAAAATGACATATCGGGTTATTACATTTGAACATGTTAGTACTACATTGATGATTACTGATCCTATGTCTAAAGGTCTGCGGGCTAATATTTTCAAGGATCATGTAACCCATATGGGTCTTAGTAGCTCAATTTAGTCTTGATTTGCTCTCTTACACTTTGTCAAAATATTATATTTATTTTGATATACATGGCAATGCACACATTAGTTTTTCATGTATTATTTTGTGATTATTGGATCAGTAAAATTGGACTCTGAATGACTTATGTTAAGTTTATTCATAAAGTTGTTAGACGCTTTGTTAGAATATATTGTTCATTGTAATACATGGAAAGAAGTATTTATTTAAGAGCATGACCGTCATGATTCATGTAATGATATGTTCTAGTTAAAATGATTGTTGCATAACTTTTAGTAGAGTGATAAAGTATATAACTATATTGTTAAAATTATCACTCATAAAGGATTTTCTGATTATAGTATTTGGGCTAAGTGGGGGAATGTATGAATCACGTCTCTTTAATGAGACTTTTGTGGTCCGCATATTATGGTAATTAGTTTAATTAACTTGTCTCATAAGTAATTCTGTTATCAGATAATATTTTATGGTTATGCATATCTAGAAGTTTCCTTGATGGAAGAAAATTATTAATTATGAGTCCCTAGGGCAATCGTATATTATGGAGAAGTCCATATAGTTAAAATTTTTGCTTAAGAGTCCCTAGCCTGCCTGTATAAAGCAGTCTGGCATTCTACGATAGCCACATGCTAGAAGGTTCCTAGGTTTCTATCAAGTTTTCCCAAGGCTATTCTATAACACTTGAACAACTATGGATGAAGGTACGTTTCTTGTTTAATTTACGTTGTATTGGCTCTCTGTGTGTATTCGAATTTCAACGGTTGATACTTTAAATACAATATTTATTTTGATTGTTACTTAAATTTTATTGTATCGTATTGTTCGTGTCGTTACCTTATTTTTCTATCATCTTTGTTACGCCCCGATTTCAGGGAGCGCGATCGGCGCTCAACCGAGACACCCCAGTTAAGCAAGCATATACAATGCCTTCTACCCGAACTTGCCCATGAATAAAGAGAAGATATATTTCATTAGACAATGAGAAGATCATGTGAACAAAACCAATTCACTACTATTAGTTACGTCATTTATAAGTCTCTAAAATATTATATTACACATTCATAGTTTAGAAATGGAAACATGTGATACAATTACAACATCTTTAGTTCGACTTTCTCATAACCAAGGTACCACCCACACTATGTCTATGGAGCCTGTAACGGATACTAAGAGTGTTATGATTGTACCAGCAACAAGGTCCCAGCTATACCTCAAAACATAATACATGAGGAACAAAATATACACGGCCCCGAAATAAAGTGGGGCTCACCAAATTTGCTGGAAATAGGGTGTACCGCTATCACTGATCAATGTTGCTTGCTTTGGAACCACCTACGTCCATTAAAGATATAGCGCCCCAACAAAAGGGGCGTTAGTACATATGAAATAGTACTAATATGTAAGACTAATCACCCTCTCAAAAGAACGAGTAACAATACAAGGAGAAACAATCATAGGATCGATGAAAGCCTCAAATAATACCAAAACATCAAGTTAGGAGCAAGATAAGTTTTCAAGTAATTCTAATATTTTAGGTTGGGAGATCTTTAGCACCGATATACTACCGTGACTTTAGAACGGAGCCTGGTTACGTCCCAATCGGCTAGGTCGTCTCACCCACAGACATCTAATCACAATCACAATCACCACCATATGCGCGACATGGCGTTCGATCTCGACCCGCTTAGCTAGGACGTCTTACTACAATGTTGTATGGATCGACATCACATTCCGCTAGCAATCCTCTCATCCCAATTAAGGAGAAACAATCTCAACACATCAATCTTATCATAATAAAGGGGAATATTTTTAACATATTAGTTCGGAGATTTACTCCTGAATCACTCCTATACTGACACGTGTAGTTTCGGGGTTAGGTTATTTTAACATACCCTTTCACGATGACTAACGATACTCCCAAAATATTTATTATATACAAAGGGGTTTTCAACTCATTTCATAATCTTTCACATGTCTTTCCATTTCATTGGCACTAGTGGCCACAAATGTAATATCATTCTTGGCACGTCGGCCGTATTTCATACTTCATGATCACCCATTTCACTTTCAAATATCATCGTGAATTATCAACAACAAGGCATTTTTAATCAAGACCTTAAGTATACATATGAGCAATTAAGAGTCTCAAGTACATTGAGTTTTCTTCCACAATTTGGCAAAATAACTTGCAATTGAAACATAACTGAAATCATAATATTTTAATACATAAACCATACTTGAACACATTCCCGAAGGATAACATAATGTGATAGGGTCATTCAGAACAAATTTTGAATATATATCATTCGACAGAAAGCTTGTTCGAAATAGTCAAATTTGTAAGGAGTTATTCGGAATATGAGAAATAAGGACTTGGCCCATCATTCTTGAGACTTACGAGGACATCGTGGGATTCAATTATAAGAGAGAAATTTAACCAACATACTTTGCTTGAGCTTTCCTTAATTTACTACAATATTCCGAAAATTCTAGCAACTTCAATCTATTAGAGAGACGACAAAATTGAACTGTAACTAGGAAGATATTCGTGGATTCATCTCATTTATGCATTTTATCAAACACTAGGTGTGCATTATGATTTCAAGGTTCTTCTGTGGTAGATCCTTCATCCCACAACCCAATGTTTACCCATTTGAGCTCAACAACCTTCCCATAAACCTTTGGTACATGCATTCATAAATAACACTCTCATACCTAAGAATTACATTCCCCATTACCCATCTTCTACCCCAAACTCGAAATTGAAGACTAGGATATGGAACATTACCTCTTGGATGAAGACCTTGTGAGTTTTCTTGATGAATTTCAAAGCTCGGACAAGAACTGATGAACAAAGCACTTGGAGCTTACTCCTTTCTCTAAAGCACTCCCCTCTCTAAAATGGCAGTTTAGACCAGCCAAAATAACCCCAATGTCACTTTTATAAAAATGGGATCGGAAGAAAATTTTCAAACTTAAGTCTACGAAATCGGGTTTGTAGTCGTAGACCAGACCGCAAAACGAGTATGCGGGCAAAGGGACCACACAAATAGTCCCAAAAATTGGCGGGCCTGGTCAGGTCTGCGGCCGTTATGCGGCCCGCATAATGCGCCCATCCCACCTACCCACCCACCTTAACCACTTTCGCCCTACCCCCACCCCACCCCAACCCTCACACCGTACCCTAAATAGAAATATTATTAATAGTACTTTCTTTTTATGTTATAGATAAAGTACATATTTTTTCATTTCAACAAATGAGTATTTTCTTTTAAAATATAAAAAAAGTATTTTTTTTTATTTTAACAAAAAGTACTTTCTTTTTATGATATAAATTTTTTTTTCTTTCATTTCAACTAAATTTTTTGACAAGAGTGGGTTGCTCTAGTGGTGAGCATCCTCCACTTCCAGCCAAGAGGTTGTGAGTTCGAGTCACCACAAGAGCAATGTGGGGAGTTCTTGGAAGGAGGGAGCCGAGGGTCTATCGGAAACAGCCTCTCTACCCCAGGGTAGGGGTAAGGTCTGCGAACACACTACCCTTCCCAGACCCCACTAGTGGGATTATACTGGGTTGTTGTTGTTGTTGTTGCTGTATTTCAACTAAATGATGCAGTAAAAAAAATTTCTTTTATTTCAACAAAAAGAGTATTTTCTTTTCATGATGTAGAAAAAATATTTTCTTTCATTTTAATAAATGAGTATTTTCTTTTCATGATTTAGATTTTTTTTTATTTCAACAAAATGAGTATTTATTTTCATGTTATAAAAAGAGTAATTTCTTTTTCAACCACAAAAAGTATTTTCTTTTAAGTTATGGAGCACAAATTTCAACGTTATTTTTGGGTAAAAAGGTAAAACAACATATTAGTTCTTTTGATTTTATGTGAACTTTTAGAAAAGTAATTAAAATTTTGAAGAAATTGGAGCCCTGAAAACGTTGGGTATTTGGGAGTGGGTGAAGGAGCACATGAAACATTAGGGCGTGAGGAGAGTAACATAAAAAATAAGTTTCCTAAAAATTATTTTCTACTCTCTAACTAAACACTAAATTTTTTTTAAAAAAAACATTAGAAAATTTTTCACCAACCAAAGGAAAAATAAGTGATAAAATAATTCTTTTTCTATGAAAACATTCTACTTTACTATCCAATTATTTTGAGCTTAGAGCTGCACATGCTTTTTGTTACTAAAATAAACATGAATTAAAATATGCACGCTTTTGTTTTGGTAAAAAACTTGTATACAAATACCACATTTTACACGTGCGAACGAGATATCTTGCGTCCCCCGTTATTTTCTACATCGAGCTCACGGTTGTGCCATACACACAAGAGTTAGAGAAAGAAAAAGTTTTAGGGTTTGTTTAGAGCAGCAGGATGAGCGCATGGAATTATGTAGTTACGGCTCACAAGCCAACGATTGTTACACATTCCTGTGTTGGCAATTTCGTATCTCCTTTAGAGCTCAATCTTATCATTGCGTATGCACTAACTTTTATTTGCATTTGAATTGTTTCCTCCCCTTTTTCCCCTATTTGCTTTATTAATTACTTGTGTTCTAGTGAATTAATCCTAACAGGGCCGGTGTTACCGAAGGAGCAGTAACTTGCATTTTTCAAATATAATGATTTCATTTCTTAGTATTTTGGGTCCTCCGAATTCAATAATTTGGAATTTCACAATTTAAAGTTAGTATGCTCCTCTTATTTGGACTTTTTTTCCTTCGTTTGTTTGATAAAAAATTTCAATTGCTTAATTTATTAGCAATGCAGTTAATGTAAAAATTTGTCTGTGGGATAGAAATCTTACGTTTGGAATAGGATAGGACTATTGTGGTTAGAGCAGCAGGTCTTAGGGTTTTGTGGTTAGAGCAGCAGGTCTTAGGGTTTTGTGGTTAGAGCAGCAGATCTTAGGGTTTTGTGGTTAGAGGGATTAGGTACAAAAATGAAGGAATGGAACTATGTGGTTACGGCTCACAAGCCAACTAACGTTACATATTCCTGTGTTGGCAATTCCACATCTCGTTCAGAGCTCAATCTTATCATTGCGTATGCCCTAACTTTTATTTGCATTAGAATTGTTTCTTTTCCGTTTTCTTTTTTTCCCTGTTTGCTTTAGTAGTTCTTATTTGTGTTCTAGTGAATTAACCCTAACTTGGTGGGTTTGTTAACATAGAAGCAGTAAGTTTGCATTAGTCAAATATAATGATGTCATCTCTTAGTATTTTTGGTACTCTGAATTCGGTAATTTGGCTTTCTACAATCTAAAGTTAGTATGCTCCTTGAGAATTCCTTTTTTCTTTTCTATAGTTATTCACTTTTTGTGTGAAATGTTAACCCTTTTCTCGTTTTGATTTTTATTAGGAAATGTACGCGAATCGAGATTCATTCAGTCACTCATGAAGATTTAAAGGTGAACAAGTTTTTCAATCTTGATAGTATGATCTTCTTTGGAGTTTTTAGCTAAGTTTGTCCCTTACCTTTGCTAAAGCTGAAAAGAGAAGGGACAATTAACAGTTTTTGCTAAAAGCTCTCTTCTTTGTCTATAAAGCAATGAGTGGATTTTGGTTCTAAAATAATCAGAATACGAGTTCAGTTTAGTGTATTTGTCTGCAGCTTGTGTTAGATGTGCCAGTATATGGGAGGATTGCGGCACTTGAGCTTTTCTCTCTTCGGGTGAGTTGACATCCTTTGATTGTGTAGTCCTGCTAAATGTATTGGACCCAAAGAAAAAAATTTCTTTTCGCAATATGCGAGTTTTTCTTATTTCTTGGTTATCCTGGCAGGGCGAAACAACAAATCTTCTCTTCATTGCAACAGACCAATATAAATATTGTGTCCTTCAGTGGGATGCTGCGGCATCTGGAGTTATCACAAGGTCAGTCTGCAAAACTGTATTTGTCCTCGTGGGTTGCATGCATGAATCTCGGTGTAGTGTACTTCGTATATAGAACCATTTTATTGAAGCCTTGAAAGACAGTAGGTCATTGTTTATTCACTAAACAAACAACAACAACAACATACCCAGTGGAATCCCACAAGTGGGGTATGGGGAGGGTAATGTGTACGAAGACCTTACTCCTAGAGAGACTGTTTCCGAAAGACCCTTAGGCCTCGGCTCAAGACTTGTGAAAAAGAAGCAATAAACATATAATATCAACAACAAAGTAATAGGACACAGAAACAAACGGCACAGTGTGTGTAAACAATGATCTAGGAATGCTAAAGTATAATAATAAGACCAATAATACCGGTAAGTATGAATCTCCGTGTAACAACAAGGAAGAGCTAGGACTAGGAATGTTTATTCACGAAACCTTCTTGCAAATTATCCAGGAGTTGGTCTAGCTTTTATATGCCTTGTGTAATTGCCAGCTGCTGAAGGTTTTCTTTTATTTAATCTTCTTTTAATTACTCTTGGCAGAATGTTTTCCTCTATATTTGCTTCACTCCATATCTTTTGTAGTCGGTGAATATAATCTTCTTCTCAAACTTTTTCTTTGATTGTTAATGTTCTTCTCAAACATCCCCTCTTTGTGGTGTTCTTACTGCTTTTATATGTAGAACAAAGGGAGATGTCTCAGATCAAACAGGCCATCCCACGGATAATGCTCAGGTATTCTTTTTCAAAATGCCCTTAATTATTATTGCAATTTAAAGGAACAAACTGATATTATGTTTTTTGATTTCTCATTTCGACAATGAGATTCTCTATGTATCAAGATCCAATTTACCCCTTACCCTTTTTCTTTCTTTTGGCAGATTGGTATAATTGACCCAGACTGCAAATTGATTGGACTGCATATCTATGATGGATTGTTTAAGGTACCGTCCTTACTGGACTAAAAAAGAATTGGCTACTTTGGTCTTCGTTACATAGGGTGTAATGTTTGCTGGATTAGATTTTATGGTGGTATCTTTATGTTTGCAAAAAATTCACCTGGATTTCATTGTCAACAGGTTATTCCCTTTGGCGAGAAAGGCAAACTGAAGGAAGCTTTTAGCATCAGGTATCCTTGGATTCACCTTTACAAGATTTTGAAGATAACTTATCTACAATTTTCTCCTAAAATTAAGTAAAGTCCCCTATTTGTTGCTAAATCTTGTCCAGCCGTTGAGCCAGTTTACTTTTCTTGACCTCACCCAATTCACCTATTCAGATCTACCTGGGAAATACCCAATCCTGTCATTAAATTATAATGGATGAGGCCTGTGAGATTGATATGACGGAGCAAAGATGCTATATTTCTGTGAGCAAACCCAAAATAAAAAGAGAAGAAAAAAGTGAAATGTTTTTGAACTATGAGATGAATGCTTAGTACGCGATAACAATCCAGAGTAGGACATCAGCAGGTCTACTCGTAGATATCAAATTCATTGTCCTTTAGCAGATCAACTCATTTTCCTGTATTTTACGTTGTTATTCTGTCAACCTTACTGACTCGAAGCTGTAGATAAAAAGTTCCAAGGATTACTGGACTGCTCTTTCCTCATTTGAATTGAATATTCATTGTGCGGATTTTTTTTTTTTTTTGAGAAAGAGTTTTTTCTGCTGCACTTCAAGTTCTCTTAAAGTTATTGAGGGGAAGAAAGTGAAAACTCTCTGGACTGAATCATTTTCTATGGTGAAGAGCTTTAAATTCACCGATGTGACGTCATTTAGTGGATCAACCTACCTACATATCTCTTGGTAGTGATCGTTTATGTGAATTATGCTCTTATGTATCCTATTCTTTATGACGGGGTATTGCTGAATAGTCGTGGTTCCGAGTCTGTTTCACCAGGGATCTCATGATGTTGATCATGGGTGCTATTCTTGTTTGACTGATAGTTCATTATTTTGTGGTTTCTGTCAGGTTTGAACCTAAAGTTTTGGATTTTAAATTTTTGTATGGTTGCCAAAAGCCGACACTTGCTGTTCTATATCAGGTCTGTGATTTAAAAATAAATTGTAGTCATAATGCTTACTTTACCATTTTAGTTCTTTGCTAATATATGTAAAACATTTGTTCACCTCATCGGGGAAATTTAATTGGTGCCTGAAATTCTTGGATATGTCGTTAGCACTTAGGTTATACAATGACATTGTCCACTTTGTTTCTTCCTTTAAAAAAAACAATTTGGAGAAGAGGGTGCTTCAACCCACCAAAGGGATTCATTTGCATTACTGCCATGGCAGGGTCTTCTCTCTGAGTTTAAATTACTTTATTCTGATGCTTGTTTTGGACCTTATATTTGATTGGCAGGATATCAATGGCGCCCGACGTGTCAAAGCATATGACGTGCCCTTAGAGTTTGACAGTTTTACTAAACGTAGGTCGTGGCTTTGGGCTCAAAATAATCTTGATAAGGGAGCTTCTTTGCTAATACCAGTACCTCCGCCACTGTGTGGTGTACTGATTATTGGAGAAGAAACAATTGTTTATTGCAACACTTCAGCTGTTAAGTATACTATCGCAACAAAATGTGTAAGCACATGTATAATTTACTAATTTTCTTTGCTTTCTTACACAACCATTCCTACCAGCATCTTTGACCTGACTAAACCTTTTAAAACCTGTTACTTAATTGTTTGATAATTAAATACTAAATGAGATATTGTCTTACTAATACTTTATTTGTTTATTCAAGTCTATAAGAGTAACAGCATATGGGCGAGTTGATGGTTATCAATATTTGCTTGGGGATCATAATGGGATTCTTCACCTACTTGTAATTACTCATGAAAAGGAGAAGTGAGTCAGTTTTTTTCGCACTGTCTTTTCTACTTTTGCTGAGCTTGCTGTTAATAAAATGGTTGTCTGTACCTTATCAAAAAAAATAAAATGGTTGTCTGTATCTTTGCTTAGTTGCTGGGAATAAAATGTTTAATACGAACATTATCTGTTCTTTCCAGAGTTACCGGACTCCAAGTCAATCAACTGGGAGAAACTTCTATTGCTTCAACCATATCATACCTAGGAAACTCTTTTGTCTATATTGGTTCAAGCTCTGGGGATTCACAGGTACTTCAAACTGTTGACTTAAAATTTAAGCTAACGTGAAACTTTATCCTTAAGTACAATGGCTTGCTTCATCTTATGGTTTAAAAGGAAATGTACCTTTTATTTTAGCGAGATAGGTATAGTAATGATATATGCCATTACACAACAACAATTAAGCCTCAATCCTTAGCAAGTTGAGGTTGGCTTATATGAATCATCATTGTCCATTTTGCTCCATTTATACTCGTCACGTTTCAGTATTCAATGAATTAGGTCCTTTAACCTTGACACTCTCTGCAATTTCTACTCCCATACAAATATCTTAACATCTAGCAAATATTGGATAAATGTGAGTGTACCAGCAAAACAAAGTCTTAATCTGGACCATTTGGTATCGGCTATATGGATCTTTTTCTTCCGTTGTGCTTATATTTTGCCAGGTCTATGAATTTTAAGAGATTGTAGGTCTTTCAAAATAATTTCCTTGTATTTGGCTGCCAATTAGCTTAGAAAATTTACCGTTGATATATATCTAATATCTAATATTTAATTGTAATGTGAATGCTAGATTCATCTCGTTAGATGGAGGGGTATTAAAAAAATTAACTTGTTATAGGTTTCTTGTTACTCTTGATTTATGAAGCATTTCACTCATAATTGACCCACTCAAATACATTGCAATGTGAAAGCTGTAGTATTATCTTACTACAGAAAATGGTTTGATGTATTCTATCTATTTGGCGCCTTGCTGTACTTCAATATTTACTTAACGCCATAAAGTCAAAGGAGGTTCACATTGCTAAGAGGTCAGAATAGTTTTAACAAGTATTGGTTGGTGAGAAGGTTATTTGGAACTTAATCTGCTGTGTTATAGTTGCAATGTTTTTAAATTCTTATGACTCTTGGGTTAGTTATATGAGTGCATATTGGTGCAATAAGTTGGTTTTTGAGGGCTCCTTTGCTGTAATTCTCCTTATTGTAGCTATCCTTTTTCCTTTGGTGCTTCATATTAGGACATGTTTCAACTTTCACTGTTCTACTAATATTTTTCAATTCACATTCAGCTGGTAAAGCTCAATCTCCAGCCCGGCGCTAATGGCGATCGTGTGGAAGTACTAGATAATTATGACAGTTTGGGACCAATTGTGGACTTCTGTGTTGTTGACCTGGAGAAGCAAGGTCAAGGCCAGGTTGTGACTTGCTCCGGAGCCCGTAAGGATGGCTCGCTTCGTGTTGTTTGGAATGGAATTGAAATAAATGAAGAGGTCTTGTCATCTAAGTTATTTTCAGTGAATATTTTATTAATTATTTAAATTGCTACAATAGGTTAATCGATTTGCCAATGCTTACTTGTAGGTGTCTGAGGAGTTTGAAGGGATCAAAGGAATGTGGTCTCTTAGATCAGCTACTGATGATCCATATGATACATTTTTGGTTATTAGCTTCATCGGTGAGATACGTGTTCTTAAAGTGAACCCTGGGTATATGCTGTGTGAAATTGACATAGAGGATCTCAATTCTCAATACCAGACCTTGTTTTGTCATGATGCTATACATGATCAGCTTGTACAGGTATGCATTGTGCTGAGTAGATCATCTTATTGAATCAGAACTGACTAAGATGTATTTAAATCCATCAACCTGTGCAAGATGCTTGTTTGCAAGTATTCAGTTTATGCCATCTGAACAATATTAATAAAAATGTGGGACATAAATAGGATTATATGTTTTTATTCTCTCAATCTTCTTGACTTTCTGCCACTGGTGGATGGGGACAATATGGAATAATCAGCGATTCACTACCGATGAAGGATTCTGTCAAATGGGGATGACTTAAACTTAAAGCTGTTTTGAGAACTAAACAGACTCGGTATGACAAAATTGAATGGAAGGAAATTAAATAAAAAAAAGATAGGCTCTTTTACACTGACAGCGCAGGCAGCATGACTTATTCTACCAGTGGTTGGTTTTTCTTTTAAGTTTATATGGTTTTCTTATCAATCGTACAGATGAAATTTGTATCTACCTCCCGATAATGAATGTGTGAGGCACATTGACGACTTGATCAAAATTGTGATTTAATAATATAGACCTGATTGGGGGTTTATATACTTTAGGGTCTTTATGGAATTGGTATGTTCTCACTTTTTTTTTTCTTTTCAATCGTACTTGATCAATATAGACCTGTGTGAGGCACATTGACAACATATACTTTGTTGGTATGAAATGCTGAGAAGCTATGTTGCTCGAACTCTCTCCATAAATGTAGATGGGTGCGTGTCGGATACTCCAAAACTAGTGCATTTTTGAAGAATCCGACACGGGTGCCGCAGCTGATTTGGAGAGTCCGTGCAACATAGCTGGGATGTAGTTTATAATATCTGTAAACTTTAGCCATCAGAAAATATCAGTTGTTGGTGACACTGTTAAACTAACACTTCCCTTCTCTGAAGTCCAGTGGCCTCTGCTAGTTTTTATTGGTGCTCTTTCTGGTGTGTCATGTGTATGCTGTAACCGATAGTCTTGAAGATTTGTCACATCTTTCCACTGTGATTGATATTTTCTTATAAGAGGCAAATCACACAAGTTGGAAATGCGAAATTATTAATGTTGGAAGCATCTTTCTCAAGTATTGTCTCTTTTATGTTACATTAGTTGTCAGCTTGTGCAGTTAAATTTTGTCAAAGTTCAAAAATGTGTCTATACATGTTTCTTAAGTTGTCAGGAATCGTGTTTTGTATTATGTGCTTTTGTTTGATGGGAGAGAGATAGAAGAATCTCTGTTGGAACAAGCATGTTTGGCTTTGTGTGGTCATATTTGTTATGAGACTGTCTTACTGCTACTGATTATGGCTAATATGTCCCTATTGGCTTCATTGAGACAGTTAAATTTGAGATACCAGAATTTTCCATGACTTCTCTCTCTCTCTCTCTCTCTCTCTCTCTCTCTCTCTCTCTATTTGTTGAGTAATCTTCCATTACTTTGGTAGACTATAATGCCTAAAGATTGTACCCTGATTGCCTAGGGTAAAGTATTTTCATTAACCATATCCAGCAAGCTCTCCATTTATATTTCTGGCTGAAATCTATTAAATAATGTAATGGACAGTTGCACATTAATTGCACTGCAGGTTACTTCAAATTCTGTAAGATTGGTCAGTTCTACCTCTTTAAAGCTGAAAGTCGAATGGTGTGCTCCAGCTGACTACCAGATCACTATTGCAACTGCTAATGCCACCCAGGTTTCCCTCTTACATTTATCCATGACTCATGATAAGCTTGAAAGGGAACTGGCCATTCTGTCTTTTACAAATTTCATTTACTATTGAAGGAATTTACATATTTGTTTGAAATACTTTGTTTTGTATATTAATGAATTACTTTGTAAAGCAAATTGGTGACACAGTTTCCGTATTTAAAAATTAAACATAAATTAGGACCTGCATAATCTTACCTAATACAGATTATTTAAGTCTGTGGAACAAGAATCAGTTCACGATTTGCTTCATAAGACAAACATAATTTGCAAGAGATAGTCTTTAGATCTCACAATAATATACATTATGAAAGCTTGAGTAAATGTGTACTAGTTTTTCAAGTGATGGGGAATGTGAATGTCTTAAATAGTAAAATTACTTTAGAATGTAGTTGGAATTGCCTTTTTTCCCCTTGATTTATTTAGTAAACAGAAATAGCCAATAATATGTAAAACAAAACAATTTTAAGTAGATTACTCAATTTAGAATCAATTCACAATTCACCGAGTCATCGTCTAGTTGTGGCAACGCTTTCGGGTGTTTATTGAAAGCTATAGTTTCTCTTCCGCTAGTTATGGTTTACCTTTATTAGTTTCAAGTTTTGCTACTCCACTCTTCTACCGATTAGCTCATGTGCAGCTATTTTTTCCTTTTACAGGTAATGTTGGCCTTGGCTACTGGGGATGGCCATTACCGTCTGGTATACCTAGAAATTGGTAATGGGGTTTTGAATGAAGTAAAATTTGCCCAGGTGGATTCTGATATCTCGTGCCTGGACATAAACCCAGCTGGTGAGAAGCCAAACTTTAGTAGCATTGCAGCAGTTGGAATGTGGAAAGACATAAGTGTCAGCATATATTCACTTCCTGAGTTGAATCTCATTAAAAAGGAAGTGTTGGGAGAGAAGACAATTCCTCGTTCTATTCTGATGTGTTCCTTCGAAGGGGTATGTCTATCTTTATATTGACCCTGTATGCCTCAATGCCGTATTTTCTTTCTGGGGAATGACAAGCATGGTATTGGGTTCAAATCTGGGGCTGCCTTGTGCAGAACCCAGGGATTCAACTGGGCTAAAGGTCGGGTTCTCTGTGGTCTTTTTTCTACAAGGGACTTTTATCAGCTGCTTAGCAGGTTTCTTCAGAAAGTAAATTAATGACTAGTTATGTCTTATGATAGTCGTTAATGCTATAGGCTTATAGCCAAACATGAGTGATCATTGGCTAGTTGTGCTCGAGAATCATGCTAGGGTCCTTGGAAGTCCATCCCAAAATGGGTATGTTGATCTTGAGATAATAAGGACGATATCGTAAGCCCTAAACATCCGTAACTCATTGAGCTTCCTTAAGTATTCCTGAGTTTCACCTAGCTCCTCAGGATAACTAACTACTTTTTTTATTCCTTCGGTATTCCCTTAGAATATCAACACAATTGCCGGTGGTCTTTTAGAATTTCCAATACTGCTTCCAGTTCTGTTACTATTAGCCTAATCAACTCATTTGTTGTTCCACCTTTTTTTTTCTCAGTCAAACTTCTAGTCAATGACCAGAAGAAGTCATTCACATTTTTATCTATCCTCTACAAGAATTTGCGATCCCCATTTGAAAAGAAAAAGAAATTAATTTTAGATAAGGAGGAGTTTAGAAGGGGAGAAGAGTTGCACTAGATTGTAGGTTTTCAGCACTGCTACTGAATTTCGTTTCCTAATTTATTCTTGTTTCTCTTCCCCTCTTATATAGAAATTGTATTCTTGGTTATCTCTCCCTCTCTTAGCTAATTCCTTTCCACTGACATTGCGGTGTCTGTATGCTAATAAGGTAAAAGACATGAGAGTACAAAATAATTTCTCTGTACCTTTGATGCCATTTCATATGGTTGAAGCGGAAAATTGACTTCCTGATGCATTTTTGATGGATTTGGTTGAATGAGGTGTAAGTGTCATTTTGGGGTCTAACTGAGCTGACAGCATTATCCTCCCCTATCGAAATAACTGCCTGAAAGTTTATGTTCACACAGGCTCTCTTATTGCACTTTATCATATAATTATATGCCCGTTAAAGGAAATATAACTAGAAAGCAAAAGTAAAAACATATGAGTTACCGCATGGTCCTTATTAAAGAAGCAAATAAAATAATATGTTAGGTGGAACATGCTTTCCCTCTCCTTCTGTAGTACTTGATTTCCAATGATAGTTCTGCATTATATAAAAGATGATGACAAGACTTCTAACGGTTAAAAACATTTTTTGAGGATAACATCAAGACCTGAAGCTGTTGTAATCAACAGAAAGGGAAGTTCATCAAACTGAGCAGTAGAAATCCATGGAAGTCATAAACTAAAATATGTTACTTTCCAAGTTTGGTACAGTTCATCTTTTTCATTGACTGGACTTGCGTAGTCAGGTGGCAGGGTGAAAGTATAATAGCAGATCTGGATGACTGATACTGGAGTAGGAGTTTTAATATAGCCGGACTACATGAAATTTTTGTGCTGCCCTCCTTTAATATGTTCATTTGCCTCTTTTTTTCTGGGTCTAATCCTCTCTCTCTCTCTCTCTCTCTCTCTCTCTCTCTCTCTTTCAGACATCTTATTTGCTATGTGCCTTGGGAGATGGTCATCTCTTGCATTTTGAATTGGACATGAATACTGGTGAGCTGACAGACAGGAAAAAAGTGTCTCTTGGGACCCAACCCATAACACTTCGTACATTCTCATCTAAAGAAGCTACACGCGTCTTTGCTGCCTCCGATAGGCCCACGGTTATTTACAGCAGTAACAAGAGGTTACTTTATAGCGATGTAAATCTTGAAAAAGTTGTCCATATGTGCCCATTCAATTTGGAAGATTCTCCAAATAGGTAATTTGTTCCCTTTCCTCTGTTTTACTGGTAACATTGTTTTCTGTTGGGTTAAACTTGAATGTGTTACTCTATTGGAAATTTCCATATATATCGTTGACAAGCACCTAATCTTCCATATCTGTCACAATTAAAGAGTGTTGGGAGTGTATATCTTGTTGGTTGTAAGTTTAAGTGTTTTTTAATTGTGTCCTATATTTTCAATGCTCAAGAGCTTTAAAAGCTATTTTTCCATTGTAAACAGCCTTGCAATCGCTAAAGAAGGCAATTTAATAATTGGCACTATTGATGAAAAACAAAAGCTTCACATCCGTTCCATACCCCTTGGGGAGCATGCCCGCCGCATTAGCCATCAGAAGCAGAGCCGGTCTTTTGCTATATGCAGCGTAAAATATAAAAATGGAGATGACTCTGAAACGCTTGTCCGCCTGTTAGATGATCAAACATTTATGTGCAAATCGACTTACTGCCTTAAACAATTTGAGTATGGGTGTTCCATACTTAGCTGCTCCTTTTCTGACGATAGTGATGTGTATTATTGCGTTGGGACTGCATATGTGGTGCCGAAGGAAACTGAACCTACCAGGGTAAGTGTCTCTATCGTAAGGTTTGCTTAGATCCTGTGTTTTGTGATGAACCATCAATTTGCATAGTTTTTGGGTGTCTAGCTATATAGTTTTTGTCATAGGGTTTCATCTGGCTATCATACGTATTGGTGGAATTGTTACATCTCCACCCCGCCCCACCCCACCCCACCCCGATTTCCTCGTTATATCGTTGATAATGTGTCTACATGGCGTCATATGGTAAATCACAGTTCTGGGTGATTTTGTCTTAAACTATATTGCCTAACTAGGTGTGGCAACAAATATGGGATGGAGTAAACACATTAAAGGGATTTAAAGAAATTGTATGATATTTAATATCATAAAACACTGTAGTGATTAATGTTGATTGATAACATCAGATGCTAGTCTTTCATTCACCCCCTCCCAAAAAGAAAAAAAAGGGTAGCCCCCGGCACAAGGCATCCCGCATTCACGGATGGTCTGGGTAAGAGCCGCACCCCGAGGAGTGTGATGTAGACAGCCTAACCTAATGCAAGCATTAGCGGCTGCTTCCATGGCTCGAATCCGTGACCTATAGGTCACACGAAGACAACTTTACCGTTGGTTCAAGGTCCCAAAAAGAAAAAGAGAAGCAAAAGCGGAGAACGTCATATGATAATTTATATGAATTGCTTGATTATTAAATGAAAACATGGTATTTAAGTGGAGAAGAATAGAGGGTTCCACCGAGTTTCGAACCATGGGCCACTGGTTCTCGGGGCTTTCTCATTTATAAAATAGAAAAGAAGTTGCTTGAATAGGAGATGAGTTAAAGTCATCAGTAGCTTTCTTTAAGAAAACTAATCCTTATAGAGGTGGAAGTCGTGGTTGGAAGCAATTTTCAGACCTTGCGGCTGTTCAGTGGATGATCTAAGTTTGTTTCAAGTCAAAACGTATGTACTTGTAACTCTACGCCTTCAATGTAAATGAGGTAACTTTTCTGTGGCTAGTTTAATTCACTGATAATCTTTATGGTTATTTAAGGTTCTTTACTCCGTGAACAATTGCAGGGCCGGATATTAGTTTTACGAGTCGAAGAAGGAGTGCTTTTACTCATTGCAGAGAAGGAAACTGATGGAGCTGTCTACTCCCTAAATGCCTTCAATGGGAAACTGCTTGCTGCAATCAATCAGAAGATTCAGTTGTACCAGTGGGCATTCCGTGAGGATGGCAGAAGCCGAGAATTGCAGCCAGAATGCTTTCACCGTGGTGATGTACCAGCTCTTTTTGTTCAAACACGTGGGGATTTTATTGTCGTTGGTGATCCAGTGAAGTCCATTTCTCTACTTATTTTCAAGGTATTTGTTTGGAAGTAAATATAATATTCCAAATGCTTTAGCAAGTACAGTTACAATTTGACTCTTAATTCCAGCTTCTTAGCTTGTATTCTTTGTTACCATATGTGGATTAGCCTAATTTATCTTATTTCACTAAGAAAGAGTTGCTGACCTTCATGATATCGTTTATAGGAGGGTGTTATAAAGGAGCTAGCCCGTGACTATAATGCAAATTGGATGACAGCTGTGGAGATTCTCAATGATGATACTTATCTGGTTGCTGGAGATGACTGTAACCTATTCACGGTCAGGAAGCATAGTGAGGGTTCTACTGATGAGCAGAGTCGTCTTGAGGTGGTTGGTGAATACCAACTTGGTGAATTTGTTAATAGGTTTCGACACGGTTCTCTTGTCATGCAATTGCGAGATTTGGAAATACCCAAAGTCATATTTGGCACAGTGAATGGTGTAATAGGGGTCATTGCGTCACTTCCTCATGAGCAGTACCAATTATTGGAAAAGCTGCAGACAAGCTTGAGAAAAGTGATAAAGGGTGTGGGAGAACTGAGCAACGAGCAGTGGAGGTCAAGCCGCAAGCAGAGGTTGAAATTAGATTTTAAGAACTTTCTCGATGGAGATTTGATTGAATCATTCCTACATATTAGCTGGGAAAAGAAGGAAGAGATTTCTAGAGAAATGAAAGTTCCATTTGAGGAGTTGGTGAAGATAGTCGAAGAGCTGACCATATTGCATTCCTTAAGTCTTTAAGAGTGTATAGTATTCCTGATTTGTAATATTGCACTTTTCCGGGACTATAATCCAATCGCCTTTCTAGAGAAACATAGTTTTTGATCAAGTGGAGCCGTTTATGCAGAAAAGATGTTAAGTAACAGCAAATGAGATCAAAATGACAGTAAGCATATCTATTATGTTTCTATCTATCTTGCCTTGGATTTATCATAACAGTGGTGTTTTTATTTCTTGTAGCTTCTTAATTTTTATGAATGCTAGTTTTTCGGCACGTGCGTAGTACGTGTATACCTAATCAAGTAGTACACGGTTGCATAGATTATAAAGAGGTAATTGTTCGATTTACCATGTTGTGACGTCAAAGTTTTTGAAGTCGAGTACTCAATGCATCCAGCATCTCGTGTATATGCCCTTATTGTTTCTTCTCTATTGCAAGTAATATAATTTCTTGTACTAAGAATAATTTGTCTGTCAAATACCTAGAACCGGAGGGAATTAGGAAGCAAATAGTTTTCAGAAAACGATAATGCACTCGTGTTAAAAAATATATTTTTTCAATAGTGCACTAATGTTCAACAAATTTTGTAAGTACAGAGGCCAAAAAGGAATTCCAAGGGATTCTCCAAACTAAAACTGTGAAGATCACATACAATTGTATCTTTCAATTGTTGGGCTATTAACATTAGACGATCAATTATGTTACCCGATATAAGAAACAATGCTAATCTTTTGTTAGGGGAAACTCTCTGTCTTAAAAAGTAGGGCAAAGGTCCAAATATGCCTCCATACTATACGAAATTGAGCACATTTGCCCTTCATTAATAGTTTAGCTCAAATATGCCCTTACCGTCACATAGTTGGTCCATATATGCCCTTAGAGTTACACAGTTGGCCCATATATGCCCTTTTCAAAATGGAATTCACCCAAACTAATTAGCTCTTTCTTTAATTGTATTAAAGTGTTACAAATACTATTTTCTTTTTATTAGTACTTTTTTCTTTACCTTTCTCTTTTCTTTCATCTTTTTTCTTTTCTTTTCTTCTCTTTTTTTTTTTTTTGCTTTTTCTTTCTCCCTTATCCTATTTCCTCCATTATTGATGTCTTCTCCATTTTCATAACCAATTTCACTTGACAAAACTCATAAATTCCAATTACTAAGAAAATTCTCCCATAAAGTAATCAAGTTCCAATTTCACTGGCCCTCTAAATAAATGAAATTAAATTATTTCAAAATTTATGGTTTAAAATAATAAAAACATCTCAACCTTTAACAATACTCAAAAGACCAAAATATTTAAATTGTTTCCAGAAAGATAATTTAATGATTAAAAGCCTAGAGTTTAAGTTGTAGTGTTATAAATTTGAGTTGTTAGTCTTTTTTCAGCTGAACATTTTCTATTTTTTATTAACTATATATGTAAATTAGGGGTGTACATGAAACGGGTTGGTTCGATTTTTTATCAAAATCAAACCAAACCAATTATATCGGTTTGGATTGTATGGTTTTGTTGGATTTTCGGATTTTTTGTTACATAAATATTATTTCAATCTTACTTTGTTAAATTTTTTAGAACTAAATATATGTTCAGTAAAAATTTAAAAAGTGAAAAACATATGATATATAAAAATATTCTTGTGGGAGAATTTTCTTAGTAATTGAAATTTATAAGATTTGTTAAGTGAAATTGGTGATGAAAATGAAGAAGACATCAGTAATGGAGGAAATCGAATAAGGGAGAAAGAAAAAGGAAAAAAAAAGAGAAGAAAAGAAAAAAGATGAAAGAAAAGAGAAAGGTAAAGAAAAAAAGTACTAATAAAAAGGAAATAATGTTTGTAATACACTTTAATACTATTAACGAAAGAGCTAATTAGTTTGGGTGAATTCCGTTTCGAAAAGGGCATATATGGACTTACTGTGTAACTCTAAGGGCATATATGGACCAACTATGTGACGGTAAGGTCATATTTGAGCTAAACTATTAACGAAGAGAAATGTGCTCAATTTCGTATAGTATGAGGGCATATTTGGACCTTTACCGTAAAAAGTATAATAATAGTAGTAAAAGCACTACCAAATTATAGATATATCTACTAAATTGGATCATCACAAAGTTTTTATATTATGAACCTGACAAAGTATAATTGTTTTAAGCAAATGAAAAAGAAGTAAAAACAATATTTGATGCGATATGCTTTGACACATGTTATTAAATTTATCAATAATGTATAGGAAAATGAAGTTCACAGTAAGAAAATTAGAAGATGGAAAATAATTAAGGCTTAAATTAGTTATTATAATAAATAAATGCCACAGTTTACATGATAATGCATCATTCATTTGGAAGAAGCTTATATGGCATTTACAAAAGTGAGTACGCTACCATTCACGTAATGTATTAAGGAAATCAAATGTAGCATTTACATCATGGTTTATTTTCTTAGTACACCAAAATATAGCAAAAGTAAACTTCTAGACTTAGGGTGTGTTTGGTATGTAGGAAAATATTTTCCTAGAAAATGAGTGGTTTGATCACTTATTTTTTCTTGTTTAGTTGGTGAGTGAAAAACTTTTTCCGGAAAATAACTTTTTAGTGTTTGGTTAGAGAGTATAAAATATTTTTAGAAAATTATTTTTTATTTTTATGGTACTCTCCCCAACCCACCTTCCCCAAAATCCTCATGTTTCCTATACTCCCCCCCCCCCCCCCCC